>JAVFBY010019129.1:0-13484 GCA_034781015.1 Tonicella lineata
TGAAGTAGGTCTATCAGATTATTCAGATACGTATTAACATCTACGGATCTGATATTATGTGCTAGGTCTCATATAGTGGTTCACGATTCCTGTTGCTGTATAGGCCTATTAAACAGTACTGATATACAAGCTGTTTAATTGTATGTGTCCATGAGAGTAGGCCTATACTCAGTAAGCTTAAATTCTAACAGTTTGTCAGATCATGATAAAATGTGTGTTGCTGTGTGTGAAAATATAAGCTTTTTGCCGCAATTTAACATTTTATACAATCCATTAAAAAGGCAGTTAAGCTAGCTAGGATTTTGGATTCATCTACCTGTAATTTATGTGCTCTTAATTTACCTGCCTGAATACCTGCCAGAATTTATGTTCAGTTGCAGTTTCATAGAGTATCCATTGCTGTCGGCCCCATGTCAACTCGGCCTCAACCATCTCGGCCCCAGTCTATACCAACTCGGCCTCAGTTTATTACCAACTCGGCCCAGTCTACTACCAACTCGGCCCCAGTTCAAATACAGTCAGTCAAACTAGGTCAACCATGCAAACGTGTTGTACGGCCAATAAACCGCCAGGGTATAAAACGCGGAGTACTTCCCAGCTCAATTATAATGGATATTATAATATATTAAACTAGCTAAATCGCTTATTGAGGTGTTATGCTTACTAATTCTTGAAGATTTGATTAAAATGATCAATTTTTAAGGGAGATATTAAATTGTAAACATGGACTGTTTTCTCGGTAATTCTCCGTGCCGGCTTCCTTTTTTGGCGCATGCGCAGATCCGTGCAGATTTTTGCTCAGAACGTGCTACATGTACATAGTACTGGATAACATAAGCTACCATTGATAAATAGCTGTCGATTAAGTTGATTTAAGTATATAAATAGCTCATTAGAATCATAATCTATATTATGCACTGAAGATTAGTAAAATTAAAGTAGTTTTTGAAGGAGAAATTGACCATTAAAAATGGGGTACTTTCGGCTGAATGGCAGATAAAGAGCTGGGATTGTTCATTAAATATCCAGCAATAAGTTTAATATTAAAGATTTGAATAAGGATAACTCATCCACGACCAATTGATGAACCCATGACTATAATCACTTTAGGCCTACATTGTGTTTTGTTTAAGGTTGTGGGTTTAATATTTTCGCTTTATGATTATCTCTGTTAACATTCTTGATTCTTGAAGATGGTTTAAATTTATAAAAATATAAACTTACATCTGGAAATACTAGCAGCCAGAATAGAAGCTATTGGGACCTATAGCCCTGTTCCGTAGAAAAGGGCTATGGGTCGGGTGGTTTCTCAGGCAAGGAGTATCTGAAATTTGTTTCACGCATTATTCACTCATAATTTTGGTATAGAAATAGACCTTACTTTAGCAGGGTTCTTAAATCGCTATTTATCGTCAGCAAAACGTGACACAAAGGATGCTTTTAGTGTTTAACATTTTGAATTGGGTGACGAAAATTGGCGCCCTACATGTATTCGCTAATAATAGGTAGGCCTACTTCGTCAAAAAACCAAATCGTCAAAACCGCATGAGTCAATTTGTCAAATATTTTAACCAACTCGTCAAATAGTATAACCAGGTCGTCAAAAAGTTATTTTTCTATATATATTAAATGAAATATGATTAGTGCATATTTCTTAGATAGTTTAAGTGTGTTATTAAAGATAAAATTAGATAATATAGACATAGAAAGACCATTTGAAAGGATTTCGACGAAATATTTGCCTTTCTCGCATACAATGCAGCACTTAGGCTACTGGATTAAGACAGTTTAACACCAAAGACAGATTTGTTTTTTTGACGAAGTGACTGGTATTCTAATAAAACCGGGAAATGTTTAAGGCGGACATCTCGCAATGGGTGACGTTTCTTTTACATTTAATGGCGATTATAGAACCCCGCTAAGGTAAGGTTTATTTCTATACCAAAATTATGGGTGAATAATGCGTGAAACAAATTTCAGATACTACTTCTATCTGAGAAACCACTTGACCCATACATGTAGCTCTTTTCTACGGAACTGGGCCAGGGGGCTATAGGTCCCCATAGCTACCAGAATAGGCCTGGGGCCTACCATATCTATTTTTATAAATGCAAAGAAAGAAAATTTGACATGCCTGTTGTAACAGAGTACTGGAGTAAACAAATATTGTATGCAATTAAGGTTGAAGGCTTTATAGAAAATAAAAATGGTATTTTATGCTGTTTTTAGCAACTGAAAGTGCTGGATATATATATTTTTGTTGAGTAGCAGCAATTTTAATTTCTGCTAAATATATTATTTATCTCTCTCATACTTCGTGCACTTTTGATAACAGAACTGTCGGCCGCTGACAGACAGACCTCCTGCATGTTAAACAATTGTAAAACTTGCCAAAGTGTTCTATTTAAGGATGGGTCATGATAGACAACCCACCCCTTAGAGGGATCCCGGTTAAAATTGCTTTTTTTTTTTGTTAATTGGACATGCTTGTTACTTTGTTAGTGGCATAATAATGCAGTAATAAACAGTATCTCAGTTTTGTTTGTTTTGCAGCGATTTTCCTAAAATTAATTATTAAAATTGGACATTCTAGATTAAAAGGTGAATAGTTTTTAAAAAGTTAGCCAAATGTATCATATCTGAGAAACTAGATAATTGTGTCACTAATAAGCATGCCGAATTTCACGAATGTAAATTCGTGAAGGATACATAAAGGATACATAAAGGATTTTCAAAAGCAGAGAAAAAAAAATCGAAGAGATAGTCCATCCTTAAAGTCAAAATTCACAACAAAAAAAAATGAAGAACTTTGTTTCCTTTGAAAACCCATTAGTTTGTATTGAAATATTACAGCCCATATACATTATACATTTATCATACATATTATGTACAATCTATTTACATTCAATACATCACACAATGCATTTTGTTAATTTTCGTGATGACTTATGATTCCTATTTCTCAGTATAAGCTATGTACATTGGTTTTGTGGTTAGAGCCAGGAACGTTTCATTATTATACATGTTGTTTGCTATATAGAGGATTGCTATAGAATATGTTTGTTCTATTAACAGAAATGTGAAGAATAACACTGTATATATTTACTCAACTACACAATCATGACATATATTTAGAAAAGAATCAGAAGTCTATAAAGCTACATATAAATCAATGTAAAAATAAAAACATCTGCAGTGTCAGTGATTTGAACCCAGAAGGCAGATGTCTGGGCAACACCAAGGTATATCAATCTAATCCAGAGTCAAATAGGAGTATTTTCTCAATTGGTATAGTTTTTAAAAACCTTTCATTTTATTTATTCAAAACTTGGTTAATGTAGATAACCTTTACAGCATCTTGAACAGTAAAGGTTTCTCTACCAATCTGATATTATATCCTATTGTAATACTACAATTATTCCAACACCAATTGAATCTTTTCTCTTGCAGGAGTTCAAAGTGAAAAATAAAAATCCTTTTTTACAAATGATATTGGCAGCCTTACTTTGGGTCAAAATTTGGGTCCTTCCATTGTGACACTGTAGCTCAGTTGGTAGTGTTGGACCCGCTAGTCAAAGATCCTGGGTTAGAGCATCAATGAAAGCAACACATTTTTCTCTATCGCATGCCTCTTTATATAGCTCTGATTGTAAAGTGTTGGACCTGCTATCTAAATGTCCTGGGTTCAATCCACCATGGAGGCATGTAAACTTTTCTTTATCTACATTTATAAAATATATATATGCAGAATATGTATATGTTTTTTAATAAATGCAGAGAAAGAAAATGTGACATGCCTCCACCGGGGATCGTACCTGAGACCTTATGCACAACTTATATGACTATTTGTGGTAAGACAGTTATGTATTAAAGTTGAGATATCATTTTAGGGCTAGGTTAAAGTGACCATCAAGCAAAAACTGTAAAAAAAAATTCTCGTTAATATAGAATCTCTTATAAATCTATTGTTTTTGGTTTTTTTAATCTGAAAGCGGATAATTCTGCCAGTCTGAGAATATTTAAATAAATGTGTGCCCACATTGAATTAGAATGGTTGCTCTGAGCTCGTACAGTTAATGTACTCTTTGAATATTTTTATTTTTGTATTTTTTAATTCAATGCTGCATTTTCAATTTATGAACAAACTTCATGGCAATAAAAATATTTGTTGAAAGAACCTTATTTTGGACTATCTTAACTAGGCTGCAGTTTCAATGAGGGTTTACCCTAACAGTAAACACTAAAACAAACATTATATGAGCTCAGTGTATATAATCTTACATGATTGACCTAACATACAGATACAAATATCGCATTAAATAAAGAACACAAAGTAACAAATATTTTCACAAACACTTGACAATCATTACATTTAGAGTATGCCGCAGAACAGAAAAAGGTATAATTTTTTCTCAGGAAGTATAGTTTGATACAAACCACATCATTCTTGCAACGTACAAATACACCCAGACAATTAAGTAAACACACATTAACCCATTACCTTACATGTACTGACTTCATAAATTATCACAAAATTGTAAAAATGTTTGCAATATGTATATATTATTCATTTTAAAAGGGTTGATTACATTGTCATTTAATAATACGGCAAAATATTTTTAACAGCCATAATAGAGGCAAACTGGTAGAGAGGTTATATATTTTCAAAGATGAATCACACTGACAACAAGGATGTTGATTCATTAAAAAACAAGAATCACCCCATGTTCATAGCGGAGATGTGCTAATGCATTTTCTCACACTTCAATCCCGATATCTCCACTCCTGAGCTGTTTGATAACAAGTGTCATTTTAACTAATATCGTCCATTTTGATTGGTCAATACAAGAAAATCAGACTACTGTTATGTCAATCTATGTCACAGAACATGACGTAAAAAGGCTTATATGGCATACAGTTTCCACGCTTATTATCCATAAATGGAATGTTGATGTTCGTCTGCTTGTTACAATTTTTTTCTAATTAAATTCCTAATTAATCGTTTTTCCGTACAGCCGTACTATTTAATATGGAAAAGATAAATGTTAATGATCTCATCAGGATATTATTATTTCTTAACAAAGACTATACATATCATTTAGTAACATTTTGTTGAGGTTTATTTGTTTCTCATGCATGGATATGCTTTGACAATGAAGTAATATGGCTACCTCATAAATATACATGATTGCTGTGTGAAGAATGTAAAGTCACCATACAACTTCTGACTACAGAAAATAAGTAAATATAAATGAAATTTCGAACATTGTGAGAAAAACATCAGGATGCTCGTGATTTTGGAAATTAACAGACGAGTGATATTCATCGTCTCACACACTTGAGTTGGATAACCTCTATTAATACCAGTTACATGTATACTGATCAGCGAATAAACTCTCGTATATGAAAAAAAAGGAAACCATTGATATAAATTATACATGATTGATGTCCATAATATACAAGACTGAACACAATTTGTTTAAAACAATGTAATATAGCTAACAAAAAAGTTAACCAAAATCTTGTTTGCATTTTGTTAAGCCAATGTCAATAACAATACAATTAAAGAAATCTGCTGTTTACCATGTAAATGAACAAAATTATCACAAAAAATGAACAACAATTTGATGTTATTGCCCACCAAAAACCAAAGAAAAATGGTTAATTTCCACCAAGAAGAAAAGATAATTGCTTAATGTCCATCAAAAACAGAAAAATGTGACCTTAAACAAAACAATCCTATGCTAATAAAGTGCACCAATTACAAAGAAATCTTAGATAACATGCACCATAAACAGATATTTTGTGTAAATTGTACATGAACAACGCAACAGTTTTCAGAAGTGTGCTAAAAAGAAACAATTCTTGGTAAGTTACATGTATATGCCCCAAAACAAATTTTGGTTCATGACAATCTTGAACCCAAAAACAAAACAATTTTCAGTTTATAATGTGCTAAAAAGCAAAGCTTGTTAAATGTCTTGGAATTATCTTGGAAGTGTACTTAAACAAAACAATGAGCTCCAAAGGCAGGAGTCATATTGGCATGAACTTTAAAGTTTCATCTTCAATATTATTGTACATGTACAAACTGTTTTTGAGGGGGTGGGGCTAATCAAAAAATCGTAAGGCTCTTTCGGCTCAAATCCAATTCGCATGAAACTTGGTACAACAATTCTTCATTGAGTCTGATTTTTGTTATTACGTCATAATTCCAAAATGGAGGCAATTACGTCACATAATGCAAAAAGCCTAAAACTTCTTAAGTTTGATTCCTATCACGATGACACTTTACATAGATATATATGACAGGATTCCTCAACGGTTTGTGAGTTCTGGTATTAATATATCATCACAGTTAAAAATGGAGGCGGTGACGTCACAAATCAGGAAAAACCCTAAGGCTTATTAAATCGGAATTAGATCTTCATACAAATTTGCTGGTTTATACGGCAAACAATTACGCATCGATTGAGGGTGTACATTTTTAGATAGTGGATTATGACATTGAATTGTGACGTCACCAATATGACATTGTACTATGTTGCTGGTGAAAGTACATCGCATTAGTGTTTATGTACCCATTAACTATGTTATAATAAATATAGATAACAAATCTGGGGTTCCTGGTCCGTAGTACAATTGTACTTGTTTTTCTAAATCGGCTCAAGGACTGTTGTAACCATGTACAGATTGGTCATGCTGTCACAGAAAAAGTGTGCATGAAGGATGAAGAACAATGAGGACACAGTAGATAACAGCTAGGAAGCCTTTTTATTTTCTTGAATCCAGGCAGCTATTTTGAGTTTGAGCTCAGTGTCTGGAATAACCATATCCATAGTGAGTGGCTGTCTGTTAAATGGGTCTGTCTGATCGCTGAAGAAAAAAAAAACATTATTATTATTTTCATATCATAGAGATTTTATAATTAATTATATATTGCCTAGATTTTAGATCAATTAAAGTCCATACTGTATGTAATAAAGAACTGTACTTATTAACATACAAAGTGTCTGTCTTGGTACTAAGACCATGTGTATATTTCAGTCTGGACACTTAAACCATCAACAAATTCCAGTCTTGATACAAAGAGAATCAATAAATTTCATTCTGGATTCTCAAAGACCATCAGCAAATTTCAGTCTGTATACTCAGACCTGCAAATTTCAGTCTTGATACTATAAACACCTGCAAATTTCAGTCTTGATACTAAAGACAAACAACAAATTTTAGTCTTGTTACAAAAACCATCAGAAAATTTCAGTCTGAATACAAAGACCATGTTCAAGCCTAAATACACCATTACATAGAATGGTACTATTAATAATAGATTGTTTCTCTGATTTACTTCATATAGCCAACTCGTAAACAAGTGACCGTACTAAAACATGTGTTATTAGATAGTTAGTGATATATCGCCATTAAAAGAGTGCCTGTTGTAAGTATATACTCTCTGAATCATAAACTTTTAAGAAAAGAATGGCAACATCACAGAATTTGATAATAAAGATGATATCAAAAAGCAAACTCTTATAATTATACATGTACTCACAAAAAGATGCAATTATCACATTTTATGGCTTGGTAGTTTTTACATGACAAACAATCGGATAACTGACAAGATAAAAGTCAAGCACAGGATACAAAACATGGTCCAATTAGAAAGAAATAAAATTTGTAAAGCATGACACCACAACAAATCCATTTCCTATAGCTCCCGGGCACAGGAAGACCACGCCAAACACCTATCTTGGGTTTCAATCCCAGGGGAAGGCATACAGACGTTTTCAACATCATTTGTAGATAGGTATTCTACTTGGAGGCTTACCTGAGAATGTGTCTAGCAATGATGGACTTGTCGACTATTATTTTAGAGGTAGGTAAGAGAACAGGATCTTTCATGAGGGTGCCCATGATAGGGTCAAGAAACTCCTCAGGGGCATTGGCAGAGAGATCTTCTTCTGCCAGCTCTTTTTCTCCAAACGCCTATTATGTAAAAAGCAAATATATCAACTGAAGTCTCTGAACACAATTGCTGTTTTGGCATGTTATACTGTTTATGTTATGACATTTTTTGTTCACCTACTTTATCAAGACAGAGTTGTTTCCAGTCTGGGCAAGACTAAGTCTGTGGGCAAGACTACACATGTACACGTAAGTCTGTGGGCAAGACTACATAAAGTCTGTGGACAGGACTTAGTCTGTGGGCAAGACTAAGTATGTGGACTATACTCTAACATTTTTGTGTTTATTATTATTCCTTATTGATTTAGATAAAAGCCAATAAAAAAAACAAATAGATATCCTTTTGGTTCTGACAGAGGTAACACAATTAATTTTAAATGCCATTTGATTGATTACTTGGTGCTTAACGCCGTGCTCAAGGTTAGTTCACTTAAATGACGGCAGCGTATTCAACAAAAAAGCAACACACTCACAGAAATGCAAAACGTTATATAAATGTTCTGTTGAAAAATTATTGTTCATCCAGAGTTTTGTCGATATAGCACTGCTCTTATCTGAGACGATTGAAGTTACTACAAACCTAGAAACTAGAATCTAGTTCTAGGATAAATTCAACAAACTACTTGAAGACGTTTTTTACATGGTACCTTTAGACCCATATTCTGAAAGCTAGCAGATATTGTCATTCCAGACAAAAAAAGATCGTAATGCCATTTGTTTGAGTCACACACATTCATTATTGGCAGATATCAACAAAACACTCATTTAGACATTAGAACAGTTTATTTGTGAGGCACATTCACAAGCAGTATTATTATGGATTATAAATGAAACTAGAGCTTTTCTGAGAGAACAAAAAAAAACGTATACAATAATTATTGGAAAATTAACAAACATAAGATGTGGTGACAAGATTTTGAACAGATGGGCGTATGGAAAGGTTGATTTTTATATATGTATAATTAGAAGTCTATTTAGTAGAATTATTAAATCACCATTTAGGTATGTCCATGGTATTGTAGATCGGCAAATTATAATAATGTCACATCCCAGCACGCACCAGGGTGGTCACCATTGTCGGTTAGCCTACCTAAATGGCAGTTGCCTACTACTAATATAATAATCAGCAGTAATAATAATGGTCTTGCTTGTATATTAGTACACATCTCACCTGTATTTTCTCTTCTAGAGCCAGAAAGTCTCCAATAATATGAGGAGGTCTTCCAATTTTCTGTAAGACGACCATAGCTTTAGGGAAAAGTTGTTGTGAGTAGGATCTACCATCTCTACAGACAGCAGAACAGAAGCCATCATCTTCACCCAGGTTGAGATAGATCTGTGTGATGTCTGAGACAATCTGCTGAGGCTTAAATTGAAACTCATTCTTATCCTTCACAGAAAAATTCTTCTGTTTTGGTCCAACCTGAACAAAAAAAAAACAAATGTATTCAATTGCCTTGAGTTTATAGCTACCTAAAATGCAGATCTTACTAAAAATTAATATGTTTGTGTGCTTGGTGTTTATAAACCTCATACTCAAGATTTTTTTCTTGTACATGTTTATGACAACATTATCCGGCATTGCCACTGTTTGGCTAAAAAGGGAAGAAACCTTGTAAAAAAAAAAAATGCTCAAAATCACATTCAGCCAATTCGCGATTTTTAACATAGGCATTATATACAATATTATAGATTAGGAAATAAAAGTTACTAAATTGTTATGAGATGGATGTTTCTTTAGCTAGGGATATTTTTTTTTTTTAATTAAAACTTTTGGATCAATAATATCAGTAAACAGACAAAAAGCAATGTTAATGTATAGACAGTTTGCCCCTGATTTTCCCTATTTTCTGTAAAGTGAAAACGTCATTTTACAAAAGGACGTCGTTCTGTTGTCATAACTTCATAACCCAAAAGTCACTTCATAACCCTTTGAGCATTGAGCAGCCCCAAGAAAAATAGAAATGGTTTGTTTGTTCTTTTCATAAAGGTTGTACTTACATTGTAAAGCCTTATAAAGATTATTTCAGATGTAAGACAAAGTGCTAGCCAATTGGTTGTCTTTAACTCATTTTAAACATTTTTTATTTTGCAATTCCATAAAAATGTGGAAGATCATAATTTCAGATCATCTATTACATGTACTTCTGTAAAAAGATGTTGCTTAATCTATCAGGATTTTAGTCTTATCAGTCATATCATACCAGATGCAGAAGAAAGTAGTTGAGCATTCCAGCGACCCGGTCCACCAAGATATCATGTGTGAATATTGAGCGTATATCGTTTGTAATGAAGGTCAGCGTATGGATTGTGCTGTTGGCAATGACATTATAGCCAGTGGCCAGACGGGTGATCTGTTGGAAGCTTCTAGTGGCTGCTGTACGATCAGCATCGGAGAGCTGGTCCCAGGCTCCACTCTCCTTCTCTTGCTGCTTTACCTTTATCTCACTCATATGCTGAAAAACATGAAACAAACAAACTACAGAGTAAATAAATTATCTCAAACAAAAGAGTAAATTTAAATTTTATGAGTTTGAGGACCATACAATTTGTTTATTAGTTGCTATAGAATTTACTTTATTACTTTGTTCAAATTCTACAAGCTACATGTAAGTAAGACAAACAGACAGATGGTTGCCTAGCATTTCCAAGTCCCCTTCCACTAAAGTGGAGAGGACAAAAACCTTATATCGGCCATATTGTTGCCATGAATTTGGTGTAATTCAATCACATCCGCCGTATTGACATGAATAAGTCACATTCCAAGTTTAAGTCTTCTAATGAATTTGTTCTACAGTTGTTTGTGTTCACAACCCAAAACATTTAAATGGCGGCCATATTGTTGCCATTAATTTATGGCAAGCAATCCTATCTGCCGTCTTGACCTGAAAAAGGTACATTCCAAGTTTGAGGACAAATGATGAATTTTTTAAAAGTTGTTGAACTTGTTGTGTTCACAACACATGCATGTAAATGAGAAAATCACATAAAAACTGTAATGGTGGCCATTTTGTTAGCATAGATTTGGTGGAATGCAATCCCATCCACCGTATTGACATGAACAAGCCACATTCCAAGTTTGAAGTCAAATGATGAATTTGTTCTACAGTTGTTTGTGTTCACAACACATAAATCTCACATAAAAATTGAAATGGCGGCCATATTGTTGCCATGAATTTGGCGGAATGCAATCCTTTGGCGGAATGCAATCCCATCCCAACTCTAGACATCAAAAAGCCACATTCCAAGTTTGAAGTCAAATGGTAAAAATGTTTAAAATTTGTTAAGTTCACAACACATAAATAAGAATATCACATAAAAACTGTTTTATGGCGGCCATTTTGTTGCCATGAATTTGGTGGAATGCAATGCCATCTGTATTCTTGACCTGAAAAAGCTACATTCTGAGTTTGAACTTTATTGGTGAGTTTGCTTTTAAGTTAACGTGTTCACAAGACAAACGTGAGAATATCCTATAAAAAGGTAATGGCGGCCATATGGTTGCCATGAATTTGGAGGTATGCAATCTTATCCGCCATCTTCAGATGAAAAAGCCACATTCCATGTTTGAAGTCACATGGTGGATTTGTTTTAAAGTAGTTGTGTTCACAAGACATAATGAGAATATCACATAAAAAATGTAATGCCGCCATATTGTTGCCACGAAGTTGGCTGAATGCAATCCCATTTGTAGTCTAAACAGGAGGAAGCTACATACAAAGTTTGAACTTAATCGGTCAATTTGTCGCGTTCACAAGCTATGCGGGACGGACGAACGCCTAGCATTTCTAAGTCCCCTCCCACTAATGTGGCGGGGACAATAACTGAGTAGATAAATTATCTCACTTACATGGTGAGAAAACAAACCAAATAACATAGCAGATAAATTATCTTACTCATATGCTGAGAAAACATGAAAAAACAAAATGACTGAGACCGCCTTCATAAGCTAAAATCTAGTCAATATTATTACTATGCGGAAAGGCGCCACTGAGTTCTATATTTCTGTTAACAAAATGTTATCCCAATATAATAAACCATGCTTATCAAACTACAAAAACAGCTGCAATAACTTAAAATGTGCATTTTCTTCTCAACTCCTAGTATTTAATATAAATTGAATGAAGGACTGAAGTTGGGTTAATAAAACCTGTAAAGGGCACATCAACCTGATCTCTTCAGTAGTTTTTGAATATGTGGAGTGTGAATGTAAACATGCAGTATTGGATAAATACACATGTTGAACTTTCTCTAGTAGTCTACCCCACTTTTAAGGCTCAAAATGAGGGGGTTGATGCTGCTTTAACATGTAAATGAGAACTACATGAACGAAAAAAGTTCTGGATGATGCGTAATTTCAATGAAGGTAGTAAATATACATGTAGCTTGAGTAGTTTTGGAGACATTGAGCATTAACAAGAAAAGTTGACAGCCAGACATCAAGATATGAGAGCCCACAGTTCTAACAATTTAAAAATGTGTTTGTTTAATTGATTGGAATTTAACATCATACTCAAGGGTACATGTATTTCAATTGATACAAGGCGACAGATTCTCCACTTCTTACTATTAATAAGTGCTAATAGGAGTACTTATAAGAGATGGAAAAAAAATGAGGATAAACCTCAGAAAAACTTTCCGAGTGATAGCCAAAGTCACCTCCTGGGGCTCCCTGACCCTCAAAAAAATAATTTAAAGAAGCTGATGTGTTCCATGGCTTGATCCCATACCTCACTCAGGTTTATTCACTTATGTGACGGCAATGCCAGTATACGTGGTGGAGGAAACTAAATAAGAAACTAACCCAAACCGGCCCAAGATGCTAGCAACTTTTCCTTAAGTGAATGTTTTTACCGGGTATATCGACTAGAACTCATGACGTGCAGTTATAAGAGTAACGTCAGTATGAGCAAAATAGGCTCACCCAATGCAGCCCCAGAAGTAGACGAAGAAGTTGACGAAGAAAGGGAAGAAAAATTTCCTGCATTTATAATTTATTTATTACCTGAAGTGCCTCATCCAATAAGTAAGTCGCATCATTTATTAGCAAGTTAATAAAACGTAGAAATAAAGGAGCATTCATGGCTTCTATATTTTTTTCAGCATCCTCAGCCAACCTCTGTAAATATAAAAACAAAATATTTCTATTGCAGGGGAAGCAACTCATTACAGTCACCTAGTTATGATTGGTGCAATAGGGAGTAAAATGTGTATCTGTTTTATGTTAAAAATCAATCTTTCCAATAATAAGTACTGGATAACGGGGTCACTCAGGGTTCCCGTTACTTTCTAAAACACCTGTATGTTAGGGTCTTCACAGTCGTATGCAACTCCAACTGTTAATTAACAGCCGTTTTTTTATGTTCAAACGGGGACGTCTCGTTCTAGAAACGAGTCTGCAAACCCTAAATGCAGCGGCACCAAAGAGGTATTAACTTCATTGAACAATCAGTCATAGTGCCTGGCGGATGGTAATAGAAAAAAAAGGCTTGTTTTAGGGCAGGGCTTTTATTTTTCTT
>JAVFBY010019240.1:0-13484 GCA_034781015.1 Tonicella lineata
TAATTGTTGTACTATTGTAAAACTAATATTGCTAAGTCATCAAAGACAAAACAAAAATGTGTTTATATACTACTATAATGGAGACCACCTAGTAGTCTCTTGACTGTGTGTAATCCTCTGGAAAAAAATAAAGCATTACATTACATTACTCATATTCCTATGGACTTGAAGACCGGATATGGGCGGTACTTTGTTGCGAAGTCTAGCCACGTCAGTGAACATTGTTTGATAAGTTGCAAAATGTGTACTTCCAAGTCAGTCACGTGCGCGACCAAACAGAGATGAGGCAATGGGCTGCTCTCAGTCAGGCACGTTCTGTGTATGTGTACTGAAGTTTCTATACATCTAGTACTTGACGTCGATAAGTTAATGTACACTGTCTCTGACGTCACAGTCGACAATTAGAAGTTTTACAAATGACGCGTTGCTAGCACTTGACCTCGACGGCTGACTAGTGTCGTTACAATTGTTGCAATATACTCGAAGTTTAGCTAAAGTCGCAACAATTGTAGCAGGGTCTGACTAAGCCAGCTGTACTGTATCGACCGTCGCAGCCGACAATGACAAGTAGACATATGACGCATTGCTAGTATTGGGTTTCACCGCAGTGTCGTGGGTCGGAGTGTGGAGGCTTATATACTGTTTAAGTAGTGAAGAGGAGTCACTACATCAATACACTAGTGGGTATGAGTCATAACATCATTACGCTGGCGAAGAGGAGTATATGCATCAATAGTAGTGAAGAGGAGTGACAATTCCCCCATCCCTTCAACAGGCGTGCGTCGAAGTATATACTGTTTAAAAAATGGGTCGGAGTTAGATAAGGCCACACGAGGGGCGGTATTTGTCCCCGTGGTGAATAGGGCGTAAAGCGGTAGTGAGTCGGGGTATATACTGTTTAAGTAGTGATGAGGAGTAGTTGTGAGGTGAATAGGGCCACAACCAGGTGGGGTATCTACCCCCATACCCACAACATAGGATTATTACATATAACGTTATATGCCGTGAAGTGCTCTGACTATACCTTTTTTAGTCATCTGTGTTGTATGTATACTTGTCTCTATACATCTTGCTATGGACTATATACCGGATAAGGTCGCAACTTTGTTGCGAAATCTAGCAAGGTCAGTGAACATTGTATGACAAGTTGCAAAATTTGCACTTCTCAATCAGGCATGTGGCCAACACTGGGCTTAAATGTACGTATACTTAAGTGTCTATACATCTTGAAACTCGGCTAGGTTCGCAACATGTGTTGCGAATTCTAACCAGGCCAGCCACCAAATAAGATGATGCAATGGGCTGTTCAGACACACAAAGCCATCACTGATTTTGTGTGGATTGCTGTGCTGCTGGTTATGCATTGACTACAGGCTGTGGTTTTTTAGTGCTGTACTGTATAACCCTATTGCATAATTTTTTTCAACACGACGATACCCCGTCGTGACGTCACACTATTCCATCGGCCGTTCCATGATTTGCGTAAATACCTTTAAATCGACCTAAACAGTCCATCATTTCGAATGCCGCCCCCCCCCCTGGTTCAGCCTTTTTTTAGCCAGTCAACGAATAAAAGGTCCCGCCTCTAGCTGTGATCACATTGTCATTTATACACACGCCTTAGCACTAATACCTACGGAGAAAAATCTTTCACCTATCTACGGAGAAAATCTTTCACGATGTTCACTTGCGAGCTTTGCAAACAAACCTTCATGCAGACGCATAAGTTAACCCGACACAGGCAGGACAGCCACCACCAGAGCGCGGTGAATAACTCGTGCAGTGAGTGCCCATGCCAGACCACGCGGGCTGCGAATTTAGCCCGAACTCGTCGGGAGAGACACGTCCAGACAATTCACCTACACGTCTGCAGCCTATGCCCCTACACCACCAAACAGGCATCGAATTTAGCCCAACATCAACGCCTCGTCCACGGGCCTACCCAGCAGATCCTGTGGCGAGTGTACCCAACCCAGTGAGGAAGCGACCCTTGACGACGCCAGCGATGAGACCACCACGACCACGCCCACGCATAGTACCAACGTTGAGGGATCGATAACAAGTGGGAGTATACCTTTAACCAGCCAAAGCCAGTCGTGGTGCATCCTTACCACAGCGCCCAACTACCTGAGAGCCCCGAGCCACCGTTGAAACTAGGACGTGTCAAGCCGACTCAAGAGGGTAGTCACCGAGTACAAGCGCCTCTTCCTCTCCAACCCGACATACTTCCAAGCCAATACGTATCACCACCACACCACCAGCAAGCCCACCACCACCACCAGCACCTATAGGACATCCGTTAAAACCGTCACCACCACCACGGCCGGCCACCCCCCCCCCCCCCAGTACCGGCGGCACTACCAGCAGAGACACCACCCACCCTGTTAAAGGACGACCCAGTTGTCATACCAACTGCGGTGATACTGGAACCAGCGGATGTCCTATACAGACACAACTGGGTTACCATTCGTCAACAATTCAAGCTAAACCGGCGGATGCAGGATTTATACAACTTTCGATGGACGGGTGCGGAGTCGCTAGATACGTATATACAGGCCATCTACGCTGACCAAACCACGAGCTTCAACATAAATTTCGCCTACTGGCTTACGGCTTCGGGAAACAGGTCAAGTGCGGTATTATTACCCGTGTAAAAACAACTCACCAGCCCTGACCACCCCACAACTTATCCGAGATCAAGTGACATTTACAGCGTTACTGAGAGATAACCCAGATTATACCAACCACGACCCTGTGACCTGGGGTCAGCGACACCGACCAGACACCAAGTGGGCAGTCGAGCATGTCACCAATATTCTCTTTTGTGTCCACAAATTTCCCAACATCATGATCGGTTAAAAAGCCAACACCACGCTATTACCCGACTACCGCCCACTCAACAGCGGTCTCCACTGATTCGTAACCGGCGCCCACTGACCCTACAAGAGTCAGACATTTTACCTACTTTTTTACACGGATCGGCCCGTGTTAGAGGCTAAGATGACCACGACCACCCTTTCAAATCAACCTCTACAGACCACTCCAGCACCCGAGACAATCCTACCCATCACCCCGAGAGACAGCGACCCCAAGTCACCACTACCAAAGATGTCGGGGGACATGTTGTGCTAGACGCTGGTGTACCACCCGCCCACCTTTAGACACCCCAGCTCGCACTGTCTACGAAGGAATAAAAAAATGTATACGGACAACCAACGAATGTACTGAGGATGCCATTGCCGAAACATGAACAACAGCCCCTACACCCCTCAAAACACACATACACTATTGTATAAACACACACATAACACGTTCGTTTTTGGTGAGTCCTCTTTTTTAAAAATCACAACAATGTACAATAATAATAAAAAATCGAACGAGAACAATTAATTTATACAGTCTTTTCAGTTTACAGAGACATCAATTCAGTGTTCCAAAACGGAGCATCGATCAGGAAATGGCGGCCTAAGACGTCGTAGGCCATGACATCGTTGTCGAGTGGTGGACCCCCAAACCAAGAGACGATCCTCTCCATAGAGACACCTTGAGCTCGGTGTAAGGCGTAGTAGAGGGAATATTGACCACATACCGCTGTCAAGGGACTTTGGAACGGCTGCGTATTCCAAGTCCAGCGTCGGGTCGTCGTTTTTAACCACTGTGAGATGGCTGGGTCCAGGGGTGGGACGCCGTACGAATCGAAATACTCGCCCTGCCCGATCTGGTCGATCAACACAGCGACCCAGGGCTCCCCGGGCCGATCACACGGGTCCGTGTTTAAGATATAGCCGACAGGGGGGTGGTGGTGGTGGGTAGGTCTATGGTCACGAGCAAACACCCCTCGGGACACGGGGGCCGTCCAGGACGTATCAGCGAGGACGCGCTGTTGTCGTGTGGTATTCATGGCTTACGTTTGGAAGTCACACAGGATCAGTCGGTTGAGGTCCACTTCACTCACGTTGTCGAATTCTGCAAAACAATTAACTGACATCAATGGTCTTGTCGAGGGATGTCCGTAATTTAAATTCCAGTTGCAGGCCTCCATTTTGACTCGCGTTAAATTCACTATCGCTGTGTAGATTCGGTGACAAGTCAAAACAGAACAAGCTGTTTCGAAATGCGTCGCTGCTAATAACGTTCTCTTCATTGCGGTAGGCTTTTCCCACACTGGTGAAGAGATTGAATTACGATCGGACGTACAAGCCCCTGTTGAACTCTGGGTTGAGTGGTTGTGACGGGATTTGTCGACCGCTCGTGTGCAGGCTGAGGTAGTTCAGGTTGTTGTGACGAAATGGAAAGGGATTCTCTATATAAGCACCATCAAACGCATCGTTGTCGACCATCCCGAGAATGAGTCGTTACGATAAGACCCCAAAGAACAAATTTGTTCGTTGACGGAGGTTTGTCCCGCTGGCACGGCGAAGTACTTGGTGAGAACAAGTCGAATGAGATATTTCGCCGGGGCTTTTTCCAAGGCCTTGACGTGAGGCAATTGAATGGTTGGACTGATCTGTACTATTGGCTCGTGGACCTGTACATCCTGGAGCACCAGTTTAAAATCAGCCTGCTCTTGACCACTGTTCAAGCAGAAGGTGTCTTTCGAGCTGATCAGTCGTAATCGCAGTGTGACGTGGTTGAGTAGATAGCGGTCTGGAAACCCGATGTATGTGTGTAGACACCCGAGCATATCCACCGATTTACCACCTTTGGTATGTTTTAGACGGTGTGCAAACTCCACATTCTCACCACAGTGCTCGTTGAATTTTCCAGGCGTGTCTCTATCCCAGAGGGCTGCTGTCAATTGCGAGTTTTTGGTGTCCTCCCCGAAGGAGAGTAAGGTCTCGATGTAAGCCCGGTACGGATACATTTTGGTCGAGGCACTCACCAGTTTATCGTTGAGACTGACGCCGACTTGCTGCCAAAGACTGTGCAGCCAATAGTTCGTCGGTGCGACGCTATCGACTGTCAAGGCTGATCCATCCCTGTTGACGATTTTCGCCAGGACATACAAAAAAGTGTTTGCTAAATCCAAGTAGGTATCTGTGTCCGCATTGGTAGTACGGAATTCAATGGGACCCCCGTCGCTTATACTCGCAATACGACTGTTCATTTCGCAGCGACCATCCACGACCCTACTTTGCTGGGGTCTCATAGCCCACCAATCAAATTCACTGTTGCCCCCATCACAGGGCTGGTAGTTCGGGTTGAGAAGGCTAGACATGCTGTTAGCTGAAGATATCAGGGGTGATGCGTCGTCTGGGTTTGCGTGGCACTCGACTGGTCCCCCGACCCCTCGCAAGGCCATTTATAGCGCAAGAGCCCGGGAGTAGTCCTCGGGGTGGTGGTGGTGTCCGCTGTGCTACGCTCTCGGCGTTTGACCTGGGCGATGATCGCCCCAGCGACTTCCCCGGCTCGGCGTTTGAGGGCTTGTCGCACCGGCTTCCCCTGCGCCACATCAGTCGCGGCCTTCAGACCACTGGACAGAGCCTGTCGATCGACGGCTTTGGCGCCTTGCATCGCTGGGGGTCACGAGTTTAAACACGCTGGTTAACTTCCCTAGGCCATGCCCGCGTTGATTGTAGCCACCGCGAAAGACGTTCAGACCACCTCCTCCGGCTTGTCGGGTATAGTAATCAACGTAGGCTTGTTGTCGGGCACTCATGCTTATGTGAAATGGGCACTCCGTCTCCGTTGAAACTGTAGTGTTGCAATCATCTTCCCAAGCCAGAATAAGATCGGTCGCCAATATTCGTCCCTTATATCAATTTCGACGGTGGTGAATTCTTTCTTTTGCACAGGAATGTATTGCACATGTTGAAACTCTTGACTGACTTGCACACCGTTGTTGCGCGCATCGGTACTCACGGCCCGTAACAGGGGTGTGAGTGCGTCGCCCACCACATGGCGTTCGTCGAGGTCGCAGTCGACGTATAAAGCAGGAAACCCGCTCTACAGCCAATCCCATTTCGCACCGGACAGGCCTTCGATAGGGTTAGTACTAGCCACGACGTTGAGGTTGAACGTCTGAAACCCGATTAAAGTTTGTACTAGAGGTGATGTCCATTTTTTCCGACACAGGAGCTGGACGATTTGTCTGGTGGGATTGAACTGGAAGGTGACGACATTCCTGTTCCCGTTGGCGGTCATGCGCTGATCTTTCAGCACCAGATCGGTCAACCCCTCGGTGAGGTGGGGGGGGGGTCGATAATACCCGTCAGGGAGTTCATACCGATGAGACTTTTTGCAAATCTAAAACGTCAAGCAAGCCGAAATGCACCTCACGGGCTTGAATGTTGTACCAGCAGTGGGGTTAGATGAGTCCCACTAGACCACGCTCCCAGGTTTGCGGGAGTTGGGCGGTTTAATGCCCCACCGTATTTGTGGGGAACGTGCCCATCGAACTGCTGCTGATGAGGGTGAGGTAAAACATACTTGCGGTCCGTCTCAGAACACCGCCGAGGTACATTGATTCCACACGGGTCGGGTCTTTTTTAATAGGGACTCCACTGGAGAGGGCGTCGGCGTATTCGGGTAGGTCGACGGTCTGTGTTAGGTGTGCTGTGTGAGAAGGTTGCTGTCTGACGTGTGGCTTTCCTCGTTGCTGTCCCAGCGAGGTTGCGAGCGGTGCGTGGAGTGCGGGCTAAGGGCTTTTCTTGAATGTGGGCCGCAGCGCAGGCGTGGGCGCGGGGCGCCTGTCCGGCCGCGGGGCAGCACCCGGGCGCGTGGCAAGACTGCTAGGCTATTTCCTACTGCTATTTCCAGTGTGTGACGTCGTGGCGTGCTCAGTGGGGAGGGTGGACTGGGTCGTTGTCGTCTCAGTGTTTTAGGCGGTGTCTCCAGCTGCGATTGCTGTGTGGTGGGGTATTACTCCGATGCGGGTAAGGTGCTCAGTCGTGGAATGGCGCTGCCCAGTGGTGCGTTGATCGGTGAGGGACTCAATGAGGCGGTCAGCGGGTAGCCCGTGAGATGCCTGGTGGGGTACTCCGTATAATGTCCAGTGGGGACCCCAGTGGGGACCCTAGTGGAGTACCCCTGTGTGTGCTCAGTGGATTGTTCAGTGGAGTGGTGTCTGGGCTGCCCTGCAATTGGGCTTGAGTGAAAAACCGCACGTAGTGTCCGGTGTTAGTGGACTAGTTTTCCCGTCTCCTACAAGTCTGACCGAAGTAATAGCGCTTCCATCTCCTGATCCAACGTCTGTAAAGCAGTCACCTGACTATTGCTATGGTATTGGGCTGTGGGTGGTGGTGGTGTGTGTGTGGTGGCGGCTCGCTGTAAGGCATCCAACAACCGCGGTTCTATCAACGCCATCTTATTGACTCCATGTTATCGTTTTCCGCTGAACAGGGACCAGATGTGTCCGATGAGAGGAGCTGCTAGTGCACTGAGTACAAAAACACCACGCTGCAATATGGCTCGCTTGCGTTTGACACTGACGCCTTTGTCAGCGAGGGCTCGGAGTTGTGTTTTATACGGGTGCAAATCAGTCTTCTGCCGTTGTTTGAGGGTGACATTGTCTTTTAAAGTATTTTAGCACACTAGCAAAGACAGGTCAACAGTCGACGATCACTCCCACGGAGAGCCGTCGTCATGATGCGTAACAAGGGGGGCTGTCTCTGGAGTCGCACTGACATGGTCACGACTGGTGTGTTGAGGGCTTAGGGGTCGTTTTTATTCTTTCCGCATGTAGACGGTCTGGATATGGCCGGGTATGATGTTCGTGCGTAAACGGAGATGGTCCGGTGTGGCTTGTTTTAAGTCGATGAGTAAGTAGTTGTGGCCGTCGCGTGTGGTGTCGATGAAACTGTCGCTGACAAACTTCACGTGGCCGGGGTACATTTGTTTGGCGATGTGGGTGATTTGGGAGACGTCTCTGTTTTTTTTTTAAAGAGTACCGGGTATTGATGTCCCATGCCCGGATAGAATAAATTTTGCACAAGGTACACGACGCTCACGTTTTGGTTTGGTGACTCCCTTTGGTTAACAGGGCTGTGAGACGGTCGTCAACTTCGGCCATGAGATCATCAACCACCACTACGGTATTGACACTGGGCTCGAACAGGTGCAGGTCGGGATCACTTCGGGGAATTCAACCGTCGGTTGACAGCGGTTGCCATTCACCATATTACCACACGGTTCTCTGAGGTGTGGGGTAGATGAGTGTGCCCACGTGCTGTATCAAGGCTCGTGTGAAGAAAGATTTCCCACTGCCCGTCGCTCCAACGATCAAGGCTGTAAAGGGGTGCTGGAACCGTGCATCCATCCCGTGTCTTTAGTGTGTCGTGGTGTTGTGTGCAGCGGTGATGGCGCTTTGTACGATCAGGGGTAGGATATCCACGTAGAAGGCACCGACCAACCTCCTAGGAGGAGTACACCACCACACACAGTGAGCCAGAGCGCTTTGTTGCGGCGACAGTGCGAAACCGTACACGTGTGATGTTATAATCCTAGGTTTTGGGTATTGGGGTAAATACCCGTCCTGGTTGTGGTCCTATTTACCTCACAACGGCTCCTCGTTACTACTTAGACAATATATACTCCGACTCACCAGTGTTTTGATGTAATGACTCCTCCCCACCAGTGTATTGATGTAGTGACTCCTCTTCACTACTTAAGCAGTATACCGCTTCACACCGTATTCAACACGGGACCAAATGTCCGACCAGGTTGTGGCCCTATCTAACTCTTCTTTACTACTTAAACAGTATATACTCCTCTTCATACATGTTGAAGGGATAGGGTGAATTATCACTCCTCTTCACTTCTATTGATGTATATACTCCTTTTCACCAGCGTACGATGTAGTGACTCCTCTTCACCAGTTTATTGATGTAGAATCTTCTTCACTACTTAAACAGTATATTCTTCTCCTGACGACACCGGTGAAGAGGCGTCAATACATCAATACGCTGGTGAAGAGGAGTATACAAATCAATAGTAGTAAAGAGGAGTGACAATTCTTCCTGTCTCTACAACATGCGTAAAGAGGAGTATATACTGTTTTAGTAGTAAAAAGGAGTCACAACATCAATAGTATTTCATCGGAGTTAGTACATCAATAGTGGTTCGTCAGAGTGGTGCGTCGGAGTATATACATAAAGAGTAGTGCGTCGGAGTTAGTACATCAATAGTAGTGCGTCGGAGTAGTGCGTCGGAGTGGTGCGTCAGAGTATATTCATAAATAGTAGTGCGTCAGAGTGAACTCATGCGTTGGAGTTAGATAGGGCTACAACCAGGTCGGGCATTTGGCCCCATACCTACAACATATATATATATATAAAAAGCTTTATTTATTGAGGGTAAAATTGCCCAGTCAACAGATTGTTGATCTTCCCTGAGGCCCTCCATTCACACACAGAATCATTCACATTTACACACGTTATATATAATCAGTGAGAAAAATAAAATACATGTAGAAATAATAATAATAATAATGAACGGTATCCCCCCCCTCCCAATAAAAAAAATGACCTATAGGCCTATATAACTAGACTCGTTATCACGTGACATGCATGATGGCGGGTTTAACGACACAGATCAGTGAATGGTAGTCTTGTTAATGGACCTTTTCAAGATTTAGCAAGAATCTGTGAGTAAAACTAAGAAGCATGGCATGAAGTCTAGTGGTTTAAGAATCAGGCTATAGGCGTAATTCAACAGAAAATCACGTGAGATTGTTTTAATCTATCTTGCGTAATAGAGACATTCGCAAAACAGTTTGGGTTCGCATCGTTCGGTATAGGTTTGTCTTTCACATTTGATGACAGCCAGGGATATTATTTTTTCAAAGAAGATGAAACGTTTTCATCTAGGTAGAGACTCCTTGGACGAGGTGATATGGCAAAACGGGTTCTAACACACATAATTACACTAATGTTCGCTACGAGTGCTTCTTTTCGCGTGTTGCCTGATTATGATAATCACTTCATGCTTTCGATTTACCCAACTGTAAACACATCCTTCTACATGTACGTCGATGGTGCGTTAATAAGCGGCATCAGGATGCAAAGCGTGAACGCACAAATTATTTGTATTATAAAGCCTGACATGCACGGACAGTGTGATGATCCACAGTCGTTGGAGTAAATTATCTGCTTAATTGAACGAGATAACACGTTCAGCATTGCTTAAGAAAGCAGGTTAATACGAACGTTCTACCCTTGGCTGGCGAAGATAGTAAATCTTTTTTAAAAATATTTAAAAAAAAAACATTTTTTTCTTTTCAAAATGCAATTTTATTGCAAAACTGATTGTAGTACTATGCCTGGACTCGGACAACCGAAATCAGGCTAAGTGCTTCAATGGCATTTTAAACTGTTACTATACTAACCGTATTCGCAAACGACACTCGATTCGCCGCTACACCTTGTTTCCGTCCATTTCCAATCGTTGTCACTCCAGACAGTATCCCAAGTCTTACATACAGATGCGCAGTCCAACAAAATACCTCTGATCCAGGTTAAAAAACCAGAGTCGTCTTCATTTTCCCAGTGAGTGTATGTTACAGGCGAACCTTCAAAACAAAGGGAAATAACTCTTTAACATTCTATTCTAGAGGATTAAATAATATAGGCCCTAATTATGTAGAAAAAAACGTTAAACTACAGGCGAAGAATAGTGATATTTATTGCTTCATGATCTGTTGCAGACATCATTTTCGCAGATAGTATATTTGGTTTATAATTGATATTCCTTAAAAGTGGAGAGTTCAAATCTTAAATACACCTCTTATCCTCGTCAAACAGATAAATGCCCATCGTGACATCGTGTATTCACTAACGATCAGGACTGCTACTATACACTTATTGTCAGATTTTGATGATATTAATACCTATCTCCACTAGCCTGTTTGGGCATGGCTATTTTTTCTGCGTTATTTGCGGCTTAATTTCCACCGCTTTATGTTGTAATGTTGTTTTTTTTATATAATTTCTTGTTCAACTGTTAGTTCGTTTCCCTATGCTGCTGTATATTTCCTTTTTTTGTTAAGCTTTTAAATTACAGTCAGGGAGAACTCAGGTGTGTAACACCTATATACAGTGTCTTATACCTCATCTTTCCCTTTGTTACTACTGACTACAGTTTACGGTCGTCTGGTTGATCCTTTCCAGACAATAATTTGCCTGGGATATGTCATTTTGTGTTATATGTTATGTACAGCACAAGACAGAACTAACTTTACATCTGGCGCGCTTTTAGCGCGACTAAATCGGGACTAAATATGACCCAGTGCTATTTGATAGACGCGACTAGGCGCGACTACGCTTTTTTTTCGGCGTGTCAATGTTGATAGTAGGCGCGACAGTAAAAAAGAGTTAGCACATGGATGGGTATGCGTTATATGTAATAGCCCCATGTTGTGGCTGATGGATCTTCAAAGCGACCCCGTTGAAGCATACACCCTCATGCGCGCTTCTCACTATGCGTTAATCAGTACTAAAACCCTCACGCCATCCCTCATCCCTCAGGTTTTATTACATGAATAGTAGTGTGCGGGGAGCGCATGATCCTTAATCAGTACTAAAAATAAATAGTGAGTTTTATCCACGCTACATCATGGCAGGGCTACTAACGTATCTTTATCATCAAATACAATTTTGTAGAAAAATATAGAACGGTTTCTTAATAAGAGTTTAGGTCCGAAAATGGCATTCCGGGGAGGTAACTCGTCCCTTCGACAATTGGAAGAAAACAAATGACGAGATGGTAGCACTTGATGTATGAAAAAAAGTTGCAAATTGTTATTCGCAAATATGTTGGGCCAGGTCAGCGATCAAAATAGAGATGATGCAATGTACTGTTCTCAGTCAGCCACGTTCTATGTTGAAGGGTACTGGAGGTTTTTTTTATCCATCTGATACTTGACCCCCGATGAGTACACTGTCTCGGCCGACACAGCTGGTGACGACGAAGGCGTTCGATCATTTGCATACGTTGAAAAACATCCTAAAAGATTCTCTCATTTGCATAAAAACTGGTTTCAACCGGATTTTAGGCAGTCCGCTGACCGAGCGCGACTATAAAAGGCGGTGTTTGGCCGGCAGTCGGGACTTGTCTTACAGACACACGCCTTGCAGCACCTCTATTTACCTACCTACTCGATTTCATTCACCAACCTCTCAGCATGTTTTCCTGCGACGAATGCAGCAAAACATTCCATTGGAATCATCACCTTCTCCGCCATCGACGGGAGAGCCACGGCACTACCACGGCAACCTATACCTGTAGCGAGTGCCCCTACCACACCAAGCGACTTAGCCAACCCCTACGACCCACGACGCTGCATCTATGCAGTTTGTGCCAGTATACTACCATGAGGGAACGCGATTTAGCTCGCCATCAACGCCCTGCTCACGGGACGACCCAAGCGGACCCCGGGAAGCACCCGGCCTTAGAGCCGAGCCACGAGCCATCTCCGGCTAAACAAAAACGCATCGAGGTGACGCAGGAGGGTGGCCAGCGCCCCCCTCGCCACAGTACGGGGACCACCTCAGCATATTGATATACCACGGCTCGTAACTTTACCACGACCAGCGATACCCGGCCAAAGCCCAGCGACAGCCTCACCACCTGTACAACCACGTCCAGTCACCCCACCACCACCACCAGCATCTCCGGTGTCACCGTCACCATCACCACGACCGGCCACGCCACCAAACCCTCCAGTCCCGACAGCACTACCAACCGATACACCACTACCAAACCAGTTAACGGACGACCCATTAGCCATACCAGCGGCGGTGATTCCGGAAACAGCGGACATCGGGGCCCTCTATAGACAGCACTGGAGTACAATTCGTCAACATTTCCAACTAAACCGACGAGTGCAGGATTGGTACAAATTCCGATGGTCGGGGGCACCATCGTTAGATAGATATATACAGGCCATCTACGCTGACCAAAGCAAGAGCTTCAAAATCAATTTCGCCTACGGGCTCATTTTACGTCACCGGGAAACAGGGCAAGTGCGGTTTTTCTACCCATGTGAAAACAACTCACCAGTCATGACCACCCCACAGCTTATCCGAGACCAAGTGGCACTTACAGCGTTACTTCGAAATTACCCGGAGTATATCAACCACGACCCTGTGACCTGAGGCCAGCGACACCGACAAGCAAAGTCTACACTGTTTGGTAGCCGGTGCCCAAGGTCCCTTCAAAGACAATCTATGTTTTTTCCGATGTCTGGCTATCCATCTCGAAAAAGCTCCACCAAAGGCCTGCGAAGAACCAACCCGGGCCTATTTCCTCACTTGCCTGGCCCACCGAGAGATGGAATCTAAATATTTTAAAAGGGTGTCACCATCAAACAACTAGACGATTTAGAAAAGTTATTCACTATCAATATCGCAGTGTATGAGCTGACACCCGTGGTGGAGGAGGAGGGTGAAACCTACCACCGAGCCTTCTGTCGCCGTCGATCTTTGGGGATGTACGCCACCACCATGATTTTAAATTTGTATCAGCGTCATTTCAGCTACGTCTTTGAC
>JAVFBY010019351.1:0-13484 GCA_034781015.1 Tonicella lineata
CCTGGACATTTAAACCGGATTACCCCCCCCCCCCTCCTCCCCCCTTCATTTGTAGCTTCGACTCTGTTTCAGCATTTACACTGGTTAAACATTGCCGTCTGAACGGATCTGGCTTAAATGCCCCGGATATGTGCATCACGCAAACGTGGTAACCTCGTAAACGTCACAGTGACGTTGCTTAAACTTAACTGGATTAAATTTGTTAACGGACACATTTCTAATCCGGGCCACTTTTGGCATTGGACGTCTGAACAGTCTACAACTTAGAAGTTAAACTGGATTAACTTTAAACCGGTTTTATTTGTGGCCGTATGAACAGCGATGTATTAATATACAACAGAGATGAATACACTTACAGCAGGGCTGTGTATATATACAGCAGACACTTATAAATATACAACAGAGATGTATAAATGAAGAGCATAGATGTATAAATATACAGCAGAGATGTATAAATATGGAACAGATATGTCTAAATGTGCAACAGAGATGTAAAACTTTACAAGAGAGATCTGTAAATATACAACAGAGGTGTATAAATATGCAACAGAGATATAAAAATATACAGCATAGCTGTGTAAATATACAGAAGAGATTTATAAATATACAGTAGAGAAAGATGTTTATAAATATACAGCAAAGATGTATAAATATACAGCTGAAGTGTATAAATATACAGCAGAGATGTATACATATACAACATAGATGTAAACAATTATTTTTTTCGACTCCACTTTTCAACAATGTTTCGGAAAGTTACTTACTTAATCATCAGGTTGATGTCATTTGAAATGAGAAAAAGTCAGATTGCATTTATATAAAGTTACACGACCCGGCAATGTACAACAGCGATGTATAAGTATGCAACACATATGTGATGTATAAATATACAACAAAGATGTATAAATATGCAACATAGATGTGTAAACACGCAACATAGATGTGTCAGTATACAACATAGATGTGTAATTATGCAGCAGAGATGCAAAAATATGCAACAGATATGTATAAATATACAACAGAGATGTATAAATATGAAGTAGTTAAGTATAAATATGTAGCAGAGATGTATAAATATACAACAAAATGTATAAATATGCAACAGGGATGTGTAAATATGTAGCAGAGATGTAAAAATATGCAACATAGATGTGTAAATATACAACAGAGATGTGTAAATAATACTAAATATGCAAGAGATGTAAAAAATATTCAACAGAGGTGTATAAATATACAACAGAGATGTATAAATATACAACAAAGATATATAAATATGCAACATAGATATGTAAATATACAACAGAGATGTGTAAAAATACAATAGAGATGTATAAATATGCAACATAAATGTATAAATATACAGCAGAGATGTATAAATATGCGATAGTGATGTATAAATATACAGCAGATATGTGTAAATATGGCAGAGATGCATAAATATACAAAAGAGATGTATAAATATGCAGCAGAGATGTATAAATATGCAGCAGAGATGTAAAATATATAACAGATAACTATAAATAAACATCATAGATGCATAAATATTCAACAGAGTTGTATAAATATACAGCAGAGATGTACAATTTTACAACAGAGATGTACAAATATACAGCTGAGATGTATAATTATTCAACAGATATGTACAAATATTGAGCAGAGATGTACAATTTTTAATCAGGGTTGTATAAATATACAGCAGAAATGTATAAATATACAACATAGATGTATAAATATGCAACTGAGATGCATGTACAGCGGATATGTATAAATATGCAACAGAAGTTTATAAATATACAATATAGATGTTTCAATATACATTAGAGATTTGTAAATATGCAACATAGATGTATAAATATACAGCTGAGATGTAAAATGTACAACAGATATGTATAAATATTCAACAGAGATGTATAAGTATGTAACAGAGATGTATAAATGTACAATGGATATGTATTAATATGCATCAGATATATGTATATATTCGAAAGAGATGTGTAAATATACAGCAAAGATTTGTAAATATACAGCGGAAATGTACAAATGTGCAACAGAGATGTGTAAGTATACAGCAGAGATGTGTAAATATGCAGCATAAATATATATAACATCGGGTTATTTGTTGTGTCTTTATCAATGTATCTTCAATATGATTAGAGGAATATATATGATCATCTTTAGGATTTACATATTTAATATAGCTTTGTCGACACTCCAGAAAAATCCCGTACAGAAAAATCTGAACCCGATTCTCACCCAAGTTCAGATTTTTCCGAGCGGGATTTTTCTACTCGGCAAACCTATATTTAAAAGAATATACATTTACGCCGACCCGGGCTAGTTTGATCGCAGGGCAAGTATAAACATCGCCGATATCTCGTGACTGACAGAAGGTATTGCGTTGTCAATTGACTTTTTAGTATATACACCTGTTTTATGCAGTGATATAAAAATGTGGTCGTACAAATAGTATACTGACTGACACGTCACATAGCCATATATATGTCACAATTCCTAATCAAATGAATAGTATTTATGTTATGCTGCTTGTTGTTCCACGGCCTTTCTATTAAATAACCTGAAGCCTTGAAACCAAAAATTTTCGAGCCATGCATATGAACCTTTATTTTATTGTTGACAACACAATACTGTTGCTAACTCGTTAAACTGTTAAATCTTTCATAATTTATTTTGAAAAGAACCAACATAATTTACATTAAAACAAAATATGGCATATTAAACGTAGGGAATTGGGAGGGTGGATCGGGGGGGGGGGGGGGTGAAATAGGAGCTGAAATTGTATTTATATCATTTACAATCACATAATGGAAGTGTCCTGTTTTAAAATAGAGAATCACTTTACATTATTGTGTCTGTTATTATTTGATAAACGGTCATTTACATTGGGTTTGTTCTCTTTAATTTAATAACTTGCTACCTTCGGACCCTCATCAACATATATAAGCGTGACTGCTGTGACGTTGCAACATTTGCGACGGTTATTGTTAGGTTTTTAAGTCGCAAAATGAAAGGAGCAACCAATCAGGTAACAGAAACAAACTCAATTGGAAAAGAATTTTGATGTAAGGCTTGCTCAGAGCCATTTGACATCTTTTCGTTTTAAGCCTGCTTCTCGTATGTTACTGGGAAAGACTTGCTTAGTTTACGGGATATGGGAGTTTAATACCTTGTTTCAAAACCGGATTATTTCAGAGAATAAATCTTTTATAGCTTTTAGTTTTTATTCTGAAGAAACAGAAAACGGCAGAACTGATTCAGCTCCCTTATAATGATATAATTGGCAAACACTTGCTGTTCTTTACTTTCGACGAACACACAGTTAAGTATTGAAATTACTGAATTGATGTTTTCAACATGCCGATCACCTAGGATAAATTTATTTTCTTTATTTAGTGTTAACTTTATTTCTGTTGCTAATGCGGTCTTAAGTCACGCGAATCCGTTATCAAGCATGTCCATGAAGTAAAACCAAGTCTCCACAGAAAGATGAGAAATCGCCAGCAAGCTATGCTTAAAGAATGTTTGGCACGTCGCCATTTTAGTTTTAGCAAACACATCCGCTATTTAAAGCATAATGGACGCTGGTAAATTCGGGTGCATTATCGATTCAGCCCGTTGCGAATTCTATATAGCCTCTACATGCAGAATAAAGCAATTCATATACCTGTCAATGAGCGTTTAGCATGAATCTTAACCTTATTGTGAAATATTAAAAAGTGACTTGAATCACGTGTTGATACAGCCATTCTATATTGGATTTGTTTGAAGATTGCCTGCCTCATGTTCTTATAGTTTATAACGATCCTTTCATCTATTGAAACTTTCACAAATTTTTTATTAAAATATTTTAGCGCATTCCAAAATTTCTTTTTTATTTTTTTTCAGCACTGTACGCTCAACGCAACGATTTTTTTTAAAAGCAACAAACCCCCTGTAAAGAGTACGGTCAACCAAAATGATGTTTTATCAACAAATTCAAATTGCTTCGATATTTTGTAGTGTTAAAGTTTGCTCATAAATTAAAACAACACCATTGAAATAACAAAATATATTCAATGTTTGCTTAATTTGTACGAGACCAGACAAATCCTATAACAATTTGAATTGAACGTAAAGAGGCAAATACGGGAATGTATAAATGCGTATATATTTATAGTTCAGTCGGTAGAGTGTTGGCTCTGTTAGCCAAAAGTCCCGGGTTCGATCCCCGGTGGAGGCATGTCAAATTGTTTTTCTCTGTATTTATAAAAAAAAATAAGTGTGCTGGTATACCGATAGGCGACATCAACCGTTTGCGTTATTAAAGGGGAAGCAACCAAAAAATCAAGCGAGGCTCAGTAGATAGTCTGTAAACAGCTGTTTTAAAACATGGTGATCTGTGTGTGTGGATAGCCTATATAATCCGAGCCAATTTGGTAACTCAAGCTGATATCTCAAATATGGTGGACTTTTCATGCCATATCATTTCTGTCCGTAAAACATTGGATATTATTCATTAGATATTCATGATCGCCACAAAAACACTATGTGTCTTAATTAATTGACAAAACATTATTGTGAAATAATATTTGTGAATATTTATTGAATAATAACCAATCTTATAGAGACATAAAGGACACGGCATAAACAGTCCACCATGCTTGAGTTACCAAATTGGCTCTAACGGGATTATGAAAGCTATCTACACACACAAAACACCATTTTTCATAACTGCTGTTCACAGCCTATCTACTCCCGAGGGCTCACTTGATTATTTTGTTTTCCCTCCCTTTTACGAATAAATTATATTTCATAAATGTAGAGAAAAAAATCTACACAACTCTCCACTGGGGTTCTAACTTATACGACTAGCAGGACCAACACTCTACCGACTAAATTATATGACGACGATAGTGACCCGAATTTTCACCCAAGTATAGGCTGCGAATCTCTTCATCGTCAAACACTGACACGTTGATGTTTAAACAGCATCTCGATTATATTATATTGATACAGATATGAAACAATTAGATTCAGGTTAAAAATAAATAAATTAAATCTCTCAGCGGAGTTACCTACCTTTGCTGTTTGCATAAGACAGACGTCAAGATGGCGGCGGTCAGAAACACAGCTCCTATAAATGATCCCAGAATAGCTGGCCAATATTTTTCTACAACAGTTTTAAAGTCTAGGGGTTTAGTCCTTTTGTTATGATCAGCATTTTGATACACAGGCGAGGCCGGAGACACTGGCTTCGACGAGCTGATCGTTTTTCTACCTACAGCACGCGGTGTTGTCCGCACAGGAACTTTCACACTAATTAGAGTTATTAAATCCGGTAAAATTTCCCGCCACTTTGGGGTAGGTGGTGGGGTAGGCGGATCTGTTGGTTTACCCGCTGATGGCTTGCCACCAGCCGCCGCTGCATTTATTAACACGGGTGGTCGTTTTTTCTTAACTGGGTTAGTATTTAAAACAAAGTCTGGTTTGCCGCCATTTCTGGCACTAATTGTAGTTCCATTATGTAAACTGATTATATCTGGTAATGTTACTTTTATTGAGTTCGGATGTCTCGTGGAATACACTGGCCTCATCGTTGATGGCGTACTGACAGGTGTTGGTGTGAACTTAATGGGTACAACATTAGAAAATTGTCTCCCCTTAACTGAAGACGTTACCGTAGTTTGTGTTGGTAAAATCGACCTAGACGTTGACACTGGAGTCGAACTCAGTGTTGATGACATAGGTTTTGAAGTAGATTCAAGTGTCATTGTGACGTTTGGAATTGTTGAAGTGGCATTTGCAGTTGTAGAGGGCATAATTAATGTTGTCAACAAAACTGATCCTGCAACTGTCGTCTTCTGAGTGGGAACAGAGGTTGTGTCCAATTTAGTGCTGTTTGGTATTTCGGGAGTAACAAAGATCGAATTAGTAGTCCGATTCTTTAAATCTGGAGATGTATGCATAGTTTCGTTTTTTGTCGAATTTGTGAAGTTTTTGCTAAGACTGTTCGGCAAAATTTCGGAGTTAAAAGCTGAAGTTGTATTTTCGGATGAGACCTGACGTGGCTTGTTATTAATGGTTGATGTGTTGATTAACTCGATTATTTGTTCGTCCCATTCGATGTCCGCGGGGGAAGGACTCATCTGATGATCAGACACCAGGGAAGGTGTAACTAAAGTAGTTGCCTCCGGATTGAGATAAGGAAATTCCGTCCCATATCCAGGGTTTGCATTGCTCGCTACTACAGGAATCATTCTAAATTCACCATTGTCTTCAATTGACATCTTTCCAAAGTCTCTGTACGTTGTCTGTGAGGAGGGAAAGAGCGATGTCTCAAAATAATCGTAAATATCATTAGGTTCGACAGTAGATTTCATATTATCAAACAATTCGTTAGAACCAATAAGCTTCAAGTCGTCGCGGACATCATTCGTTGGGGGCATTCTACTATTTCGGGAATTATTTTTGGATGTGTCAAATTTTCCGGATGTTGAAGTAGCCATTGATGTCATTAAATGAGAAACTGTCACGGTAGATGATAATTTGAGAATTGTTGACAGTTTGGACGGGATGCGTGTAGCATGGGAAGATGGAGGTTGGGAAGAAACTGAGCTGAGTATTTTAGAAGAATCTTTCAATTTAACTCTGACCCAAGTGTTTTGAGTCCAGGGTTGTGCAGTTGTGGCCGCTGTACCTGGGGTCGTAGTAGTAGGACGCAGAGTAGATTTCATGGAAGATTGTGGCTTTAGGATTCGAACCCCTGTTGGCGAATCTGGTGTAGTGTGCAATCTATTTGCAAACGTCGTAGCAGGAATGGTATTAGTTTCAGTGGTCCTCGCTGGGGTACTGTTAGGGGTATTTTTAGGGGTGATTCTTAGTGTTGTATAATTTATGGTTGGACGAAACCTGTTGCTTTTGGATGTGAAGTAGGGTTTTCTTGTAGTCATTTTCCTAGTTACATCGTTCACCTTTATTTTCCAGAAGGACCTCGTCGTTTTAGAACTTTTCATAGTTGGTTTTTGCTTTGGTGTAGAAACTGTTGTAACTTCATTTAGTTTTGTAGATGCTCTATGTGTTGGTACAAACTGATTTTTATGACTTATATTATTTTCCTTTGATTGTGTTGCTGAGATTTGCGTTGGTGTGAACCGTTCTTTATGAATAACTTTTTTCCCTGGATATCTAAGCTTTGAAGTTGTTGCAGAAGTTGACATCATAATGTCTTCTGTAGTGAGAACCTTTGCAATTATTGTTGGTTTTCGCCATTTCCAATACATTTTTGTTGTCGGTAGACTAATCGTAGTCGAAGTTTCTCTGAATTTAGGCCTTGGTGTTAGTGTATCTTCAGTTGTTTTGGGTGCCTGAGTAAGGGTTTGTTCTGCTGACGAAGTAGTCTGTTTGGGCCGAAATCGTTTCCAAGTATTATGTGTCCAGGGTATGGCTGTTGTTGTTGACTCAGCGGACTCCGCCGATGTATCTATTCCAGGAGCGAACTGTTTCCACCAGTTCCCAATGGTATCTATCACGTCGCTATCCTGAAAATCTAAAGACGTATACTTTGTTGTCGTGGCGGTTATCATGTCGCTGTTACCCTTATTGGAATCGATAGTTACGTTTGGGATGTCAGTTTGGGATGTCTTTGACGATGATGTCTGCTTCATTTCACCTGTTGTTGCTTCCGTCCTGGAAACCGGAGTTGACTTTTCTATCTTCTTGTTGCGTTCTCGTGGAAACTTTTCCAATTTTTTTCTCGAATCTTTTTCCTTCTTTTTCCAAGGATTCGTATCCTTTAGATTACCTTCTGGAGCATTTTCATTTTTAGGGTGGACTGGAACGGATGATTGTGTAATCGATGCACTTTGCAATGTTTTTGTCATATCTCTAGGAATACCAGTGGTCTTGAAATACCGCTTAGTTGATAACTGTGATTTTGTTACCGATGGAACTCGTTCGCGATGAGTGTTAAAAACCCCGTCAAGATCTAACAATCTTGGCTTCCATGTGTTTTTCCACAAACGTCTAGTTGTGTGGAGTTGCTTATGAAAAGAATTAGGTGATGTCGTTGACAGACTTGGAGATGTTGTTGTAGCCGATTTTCGTGTCGTTGATTTGTGGTTACGGAAACGTTTTCGTTCAGGGTGAGATTGGCCCACAGTCCGTTCTGTAGTTGAAAATTTCATAGGCAATTCCGTTGGTGTAATATGGCTTGTAGTTGTCTTTTCAGGTGAAGAGGTGATGGTCTGATCAGAGGACAGGAGCTTCGTTGTAGAATACACACCTTTCAGTTCTTTACGAGTTCCCTTTTTGTAGTAAGGAGATTTGACTTTGGGTTTAGTACCTCCGTTTTTCTGTACTGTTGGAAGATCTATTTCACTCAAATTGGCTTGAGTAGTTTGTGTCGTTTCTCTTGATTCGGATGTTGTTGCTGGTATGGTATGACGAATGGTTTGTATTTTAGGCTTGGAAGTTGGATTAGGTGAACGGGTCGTATACCTCTGTCTGGTGGATTCCCTATGAAAGTTTAACGAAGTTTTTGTTTCTTTACTATTTAGAAACTTTAAGCGCCAATTTGCTGTTTCGGACATGACATTTTCCGGTTGAACTGTTGTATTTGAAGCTTCTACGATTTCATCCGTCACTTTGCTTTGACCAATACTGTCATGTTTTCGAAGGGCTAAAACTGTGGTAGTTTCTGTTTTATTTATTTCACCGGTCGTTGATTTAGATATGGACAGATCAGGCTTTTTCAAAATTTTCTTGTTTCCTTTACGTATTAGTTTTATTTCGTCGTACGTCCGTCCTTTGTTCTTAGCTCTATACCAAGGTTTTATACTTTCAGAAGACGAACTTGATGTCTGACTAACAGTAGATGCATCATTGTAAGTTTTAGTTGTTCGTTTATACGAGTTGGTTGTCTGAGTCAAAAATATTCCTTCGACAAACTCTTTCAGTGGGTATCGTCGAGTTGTTGGTTTTCGAAACCAACCCATCGTACTTTTCTCTGGGATTGGCGGTTTTTCTGTGGTTGGATTTGTTTTGATCTTTTTGTTAAACCGAGTGTTTGTGCTAAAGACACCTTTGACGGTTTGAAAACGCGGTATACTACTATCTGAGAAATATTGATCAAAATTCTCATCAGAATCTTCATTGTCATCGTCTTCGTCGCTAAAATAATTAAATGTGTTAAAGGAATCGGTAAAGTCTTTGTTGTGGTCAAGGGGATGACTGCCTAGTGGTCTTGAATTAAAGGGATTTCGGCTGGTAGATGCATCCGCATAACTCACGGTGGTTTTCGGTTTCCGTGTTTTGACTTTGTTCGCTTTTTCAGTATAGTAGGGGTTGCTTGTAGATATTGGATACTTGCGATGGCCACCAATAATGTCAATATCCACCACGACATTGGCTACTTTATTCGATTTCGTTGGTGGAATCCGAACAGGCGTTGGGAAGGGATTACTAGGGTGGTAGCTTCCACTGGTTTTTGGGTCTTCGTTTGTTGATTTTGATTCTGATATTGTATTTTTATTAGGGGGTTGTTTTGATTTAGTTTTCAAAAATGGGTTTTGTCGACCTCCGCTTTGCAATGGAGACATCTCATCAGTAGTAAAAGCCCCCACTTTAGTTGGCATCTGTGTAGTTTTCCCCTGCGTAGAATTTTGTGTCTTTAGGGTTGACACTAATGCAATATTTGTTCTCGCAGTCCCTTTTGTAATAATGGTATCCTGTTTTCTAGGTCGTTCGTTTTTTCCAACCAATTGCCTGTCACTTGCATGAGTTCCGATGTCTTGAGGTGGGGCAGTTAGGGGTCTTACTGGATTGAGACGTGTTGATGGAATTCGGCTCAACGTGGACGCAGATTGGGAACCTTTCAAGCCTTGGTCATAGTAGCTAGGACTAATTATTTTTAGTCCTTTATCATTAGCCGTTATCTGATTATCTGTGGCAGATTCAAATCTGCGAGAAACTTTCTCTTTTAATTTTGCAATCGCTTTTTTAAGATTTGGGTCAATGGCCCCAGGAATTTTATGATATCCGTGCCATTCGCCCGGCTCTTTCATTTGATCGTCATCGTCATAATCTGGAAGCTCGGGTGCAGTCTCAACCCGGGGGAGTTCATGTCCAGTTTCATTAATACGCCAGTGTTGTCGGGGTTTTAGGCGAACCTTGTGTCTATTTTGATTTCTTTTTGGAGACACAGGAGATACTGTTGATCGCTCACTGGTGTGTAGAAGCTGGGACGCAGTAGTTGTGAATGGCGATTCATTCACATCAACATGTTTTGGTTGTAGGAGTATGTCTGGTTGTGTTTGGTTCTTCATTAGATGTTTGTTCTTGTTTTTATCATATGGTCGTCTAGTTCCTGATGTCGAAGTCGCCATTACACCTTCCTCTTTTGTAATGGATGCCAGAGAAGTTGATGCCGTTGTGGGAATATGGACACCATTATCTTGCTTTTCGTTGCCCTTTTCTTCGCCTTGCTTCTCGGTATCTTTAGTGCTGGTTATTGCAGTAGTTATCCATGATGACGTTGGACGTAGGTCTATATTGTCATTCACAGTAGGGCCTGTGGTGTCATCGTGTTTGTCATCTACAGTAGGGCCTGTGGTGCCTTCGTGTTTGTCATCTACAGTAGGGCCTGTGGTGCCTTCGTGTTTGTCATCTACAGTAGGACCTGTGGTGCCATCGTGTTTGCCATCTACAGTAGGGCCTGTGGTGCCATCGTGTTTGTCATCTACGGTAGGGCCTGTGGTGCCAACGTGTTTGGTTTTCTGTCTTTCCCAATCTCTAACAGATGATATTGGAAGATCGGAGGTGTTGGTCATTATTTGTATTTGTTTTCCTGTTGTGGTACTTTCTACATTTTGTGTTGACATTGATTTTGGTGGTTTTTCTTCAGGTGCCGAAGCGGCCGCACTTGATATTCCACCCTCGGATTTGATATCCTGGTAATCAAGTCGATGCAGAAATTGTTTCACATCTTTCCGAACACAGTTGGAGAGCTCAGCACAGTTTATAGCCCAATCGAAAGTCAACCTACAAAGACAACAAACGGTTTAGGTACTATGTGGTAAAATAATCACAGGTAACTATATTAGCATCAACATTAATTACTAATGGTAACATTATTATGTGATTTTTTTTGTTTCTATTCCTCTAAAGTGTTGTTTAGTCGTACTGTATGTATGCTTAAACCAATATGAAAAAGAACAAAAACATTACTGTCGTAACATTTTGCGCAGCAGTCATTTTTAGCGGTTATATCTAATAAGCTTTTTTAAAGTGGGCATGATTATAGGACGTTGTAATTTGTTTGTTTTAAATATTGCCCCTAGCACGGGTCTCCTATACAAGACACAATTTAAGAACTCCTTGTCTATCGTCTTCCATTATTCAATTAAAAAGAGGAGAAATACTCAAATAAAAGTGTATCTACACAGAAATACTTATCAAGTCTACTGTAAGGAAAACTTGTTTCTTAATGATAATCATTAACAATGTAAGTATATGCTAGAAGTTCAACGTCATACTGTGTATCTCCATAACATTAAGTGTTATAACAAATATTCACCAAAATCATTCATTATGCTTATTTTGTTTCTGTATTGTGCTACTTTAAGGGTTGTACATTGTATGAATCATGTATTGCATGATTTCAGCTAATTACCTGGTTTTATAATTTCGCCTGCTGCCAATAACGGCCATGTGTTGAAATGTGGTGGAAATAGTTTCTTGCCGTAATCGGGTATCAAACCAGTCCACCAGAAGTGTCGTGTCGTCATCATCATCGTAGTCATAAAAATATGCACTTAATTCCACTTGACCCTGAAAAAAACATAAAAAGCAAAAGTAAAACTTGTGTCCAGTATTTTATCTATCTTAATCATAGAGTGAGACAATAAAATTGCATGTAGGTGTTCAAGGTTGAATTTGTTTTGTCTATTTTCCGTAACTCCATGGTTTGTCTATTTATGCCTTCATAAGCGTCATATCTGGCAGTTCGGGGATACACATTGTCTTTGCTTGTCCGTATCTATTATCTTCGTCAAATAAAGGCAACTTAAAGAAGATCGTCATTAAGTTAGGACAACAACCAGATAATCCATGATAAATTCCTGCGTCAACAAGAACACAACGATACTGCAGATAATGCTGTCGTTGTGCAAACGAAAAAATGCTGAAATTATCTCCGCTGACCAAAACTTGTCAAACCTAGGAATTTGCTGGCTTGGATACAAATGTGGTTTACTCCAATACTTCTGTATAGGTGATCTTTATCGAGCCTATCAGATAAGCTGAATTGAAACCTAGCTATCTCGTCAAAAGATCAAAGGCTAAATAATAAAGATGACATAAATCTGCTTCTAAGATAGCATTTCACGTGACATTGACGCGTAGAGCTTCTAAGAACACATCTCGGACGTGACATTCATATCTACCATTAAAACTGCCACTCAATCCGATATCGACAGCTGTGGAAAGAAATGTATCATCGGGGATAAAAATCTAACAAAATGTTCACAGCTTTACTAAAGATAGCACAACAAGCTGCCAAGGCCCCATGACTGATTGATGTAAGAAAGGATCGTTGTGGGAGGATGTGCTTGCGCTGCGTGTGTTATTTGACACCTGCTATGGGTTTCTCTCTCCTATTCGTCTCGATTGCGGACATTGCAAGATGCCATGCCACGGACACAAAATAGCGTTGAATAACATTTAACACAGTCTTGGCAATTATGACCAGAATGGCTTTCTCGATAATTTTTCAGAAAATAACAATGGGCAATAAAGGTGTCCTTGTCTCAACCATGCAAACAGTTTTAATTATTCTGAAGAACAAAGATCACTTACCGGCCATGAGTCGAAAGGAATACTGAGTTCCGTGGCCCAAGGACAGTCGTCGAAGATTATGTTGTTTTTGTTGTACATTAAGGGACGATGAAATAAAAATACGTGGTCGTTGGCCCTAGAAACAGAAACAAAGAGAAAATCACGTTTTTGTTTTAAATTAATAACAACACTGGCCTATTTGTACAGCTCATTTTAATCTCGGTCCAGTGTCCTTGTCACAGTGACCTATTTAGACCCCCGTCCAATATTTGACCACATAATGCCTTTAATTCTCAGCATAAATTGATAATCTGGAGTCCATTGTGCAGATGGCTGGGACAATTTCACAAAGCAATTTAATAGTAAAACCAGAATTTTTCTGAATTTAATCAAAGTACGATTTAAGGATATGAGGATAGTAATACTAAAGTATCAATGCGTGATGCTGTTTAACTTCAAACGGTCAAGTTTTACATTTTTTTAAGTTATACTTTTTTTTAAACAGCATGGAAAGTTATTTTAACTTCTATAAAGAAAAAGTTATAGTCTAGGGTTGACCTTTAAAGAACAAAGCATCACATGTTTAAAGTGGCATACGCCCTCAAAATATGGTATTTTTGCTGTTAAAACAGAATCAAATGAGTTATACTTATTTT
>JAVFBY010019462.1:879-13483 GCA_034781015.1 Tonicella lineata
AAGACATGGGCTAGCCATACCATAGATTATGGCATAGTAATGAACAAACAGGTGTCTTTGAAAGCTTAGAAAAAATATGGGCACAAAATGTACAAAAAATAATAGTCGTTTTATTTATAGCCATTGTTATAAAACCATTCCATACAGGAATATTTATAAAGATTGCGACAAGCATAGGGTTTCATCAAACGGTTTCCTCGATTGTATTTGAATTTGGAGTTGTCGTTCCTAACACTCCCGCCAATGAGGGTGGCAAGGACAGGCAACTCTAGTATAGATTGGTAATGTTACTTGATAAGTAAATAAAAATGTGGATATTGACAGATATATAAATAATACAATCCTACAACACTGCTAACTAAAAACTGATCATTATCTTACTATACAACTCGTGTGTAATATAATGCCCGTCGAATCTGTGTTATTTATTGTTTACTTATTTGATTGAGATTCATCGGAACAAAATAGCAGAGAGAAGATATCAGACATAAACTCATCATTACATTTCAAAATCAAGAGAGATAGTTTTGAGAGTTTTAAGAATTGAACAAAACAAAAGAAAAATAGAACCGGATTTGAAATCAACCCATGTTAAACTAAACTGTTTCAAACCAAAAGAGTAAGTTATTTTAAAATGTGTAAAATTAAAGATGGGTTCGTTTGTTAATTACCTGGTTTATCACCTCCTTTCTTGCCTGGTTCACGGGAATAGGATCCAGAAACTGTGGGTGAAAAGAAAACTTGATGAATCAAACTGCGAAGGAGATAAAAACTAATAAACAAATAAACAAATAAAGGGCTTGTTTGGATTTGCGAGTTTAAATAATGAAAATGCAACTTACATTCATTGACAGCAATTTCGGCATCTGGCTGTTTCCAACGATCGTCAGAAAATGCTTTATTTCCATGCCCATCATCTTTTCTGAAAAATTAGAATCGTTGTATCCACTCAGGACATTAATTGTCTTATAAAAAAACGCTTAGTACTTAAACTTTGCGAAAAAATGATTATAATCTTGGGTGACAATTAAAGCAAAAGTTTATAATTTAAAAAACAGATGTGTGTGAGTGCATTTGTATTTTCAGGTATATTTCCTTGGCCGTGATCAAATTGACCCCATTCATGCGTAGGTCAATGGAACTGACGACGTGTATGCTCAGCGCGTGGAATTCCATAGCAACGTATCGGCTCGATCTGCATCCCTACGTTTTCAGCATTGTATTTCGGCAACGCGTACATTGCCTCTTTTCAATTGTGTTTATGACACTATTTTGGGTTCTAAACATTTCCAAATTGATAACAATTTGTGTTTGATTTTTTACAAATTGACAGATCATATCATACATGGAGCCTGAATGCGTCATTAATTTATAAAAACTGAAATGAATGCGCAATTGGCTAGTCCACTGAGTTTAATGTTTCTGTGCAAACACAGCACTACCATTGGGGTTTGTCAATTTGGTCTAGGGTGTATTCGCCCTCTTATATTAAAAAACGCTATTATGAGTAGGCCTATACATCAGTGGTATCACACTTTTAACATTTCCATATCCTTGTAATGTACAAAACTTGGAGAAAATATAATTGACCTAACATATATAAAATATGGCAATATTATTAGCCCAGTACATAGCAAATGGACTTCACCTTTACGGTGGGAACTGTCTTAAGCTAAGTGATACAATTCTAAACTGTTCCCATTCAAACCATTCCAAAAAGTCACATATTTGCTTTTACAACATAAATATATTGCTCAGTAAAAATATATACACAATAGAGCTACATGTATATCGCATAGCAGGTAGTCTCTCTGTCCCATCTTTTGACCATTTGTGTTGCTCACATTTGGGTTAAATATCCCCAATTGTTCAATTTCGCGTCATCCATGAGTTATCGTTTCTTAAAAGTCTAATTCTGTAAAAGCATGTACACCAAACGAGTTTTCTGTAGCTCAATACTAAACAGTCAAAAACGCCATCGAGCTTATACAGGCATGCGGTAGATATTGTTTATTGTCCAAAAAAGATTTTTTAAAATTCATTTCGCATTATCCCAATTCATCTTGAAGGCTATACATTTCTAGGGTTTTCTTGGTGTGGGCAGTATTTTTTACGACAGTTGTCTTCCTTTTCTCAAGAACAACATCCTAAAGTCTATGTGAAATACCATACTTTTTTTTATCAATTAAAAAGAAATATTCTACAGTATTAAATAAAGTCTTTAATGAGTTTTAAATTCCTGCCGTTGTGCAACCGTTCATGATGGTCATGTTTTCTGAGACGTTTTCAGAACCTCAGTCAATCTGTCTAAACCTTATACTTTCATAAAAAAAATTTGGAGGCAAAAACAGTCAGTACGGCATGGCTAACATTTCTCAAATACTTTAATAGGAACAATGTTTCTTGTTTTCTAAACGACTTTCTTATGACAGTATAAATTTATAAACAGAAGCTTCTATAATCCATGTTGATTTTGCTGCAATTTTATGGCATTTATGGTTTACTGTTCCATGCACAAATGAAACAAGAAATCTAGAGATTTCAGCAAAAGAATTATCTCAAATCATATATTACTCTAGAAATGCGGGGCCACAACTGGACAATTACAAACTGTTGTTTTAGACTGACAATGCCGCACTAGAATAAAAGAAAAACAACATATAAATGCAAATTAATTATGAATGTTGTGAGGAGACGTGTAATTGTTGCTCTAAAACATAATAATTATGTTTAAGCGAAACACATTCCCAGTCGACTCAATGTGCAGATTACTGATCATTTGTCCCGAGGAATATTCCAGACATATAATTGCATAGCACTATGGTTGTCCACAATATCTGCTCGTTTTCATTTCGGATTTACGAACTGTGACTAACACTACTTCCGTCATACTTAAATAAAAAATACAGTGTTATCTTTTCGTCATAGTATATCTGATTTCACCTCGATTCACAATCAGCTTAATCAATACGGGACTTTCGAGTTATGAGTTTACGACATCAGAGTAACGTTCCTTTGCAAAATGACGTTGTCACTTTATGTCAAAGTTTGCAGGTTAAGGAATAAATGGTAACAATGCGTTTATCTATTGGTTGAAATATTATTTTTTGCAAAAGTAAGCTTTTTGTAACTATATTGTCATGTAAATCGACAACTTGCAACGTTTGGCATTTTTCAACGTAATTGTCATGACGACACAATGTCTTTACTGCTGGGCGTCATGATATTACGTCGGACGTGACTTACACCCTCTTTGTAAAACGAGCCAAGTCATCATGCCATTGGTATAAACTCAAAAACAAGTGTGTTTATAGTTTCAGATTGCAAAGTACCTGTCTATTAAATATGTATGGTGAGTCCGTCTTTCCTGTCTCCATACTTGATCTTCTTACAACAGATAGGCCTATTTCATTTAAGAAGAAGTAATGTTTTACTGCACATTAATACTGTATTGGCAGCGCATGGAGAGTCCGTAGTGCCTGTCTCCATTTTCAATCTGGTGGATTTTCAAATTATCACTGCATTCAATTTGTCGTATGTTGATGCGGCTGGCCAGTAGTGCCTGTCTACAGTATTTAGGAAGTCACCTAACTAATTTTAAAAAGGGAGATTTATTACCAGTAGCTATTCTATAGCTTATATTGTTCTTTCTTGTTTTACTATCGAAGGTTTCGTGTGCTTTAGAATGTCAGCCTTACTATTATCATTACTAAATGTTTATCTGCTAAGAAATAAATTGGTGTTTCATCCTAGTAACCTATTCAATTCAAACATTTTGGGCTGTGTGTTTGTCAACAAAGGCTGTCGTGATAACAGCTATAAACGTTCTTACCTGTTGTTCCATTTTATCTTATGTTTAAACAAATCTTAATTGAAAAAGGGGAGGAAGTATCAAAGGCAGATTATTTTATAAAACATTTTCATTCTGATCTATAATTTATGCAGCACCTTCCATCAGCATTGCCATTTCCAAAAATGTATGACCTTTACCTCAATTAAAACATAGCTTAGTCTCTTGTTGTTGAGAATGAAACGCAGCTCACACGAATACCATTTATACATAGTAGTGACTGTGCAAATAACGCGTTTTGTCCCAAATATACTATGCCGATTTAAACAAACTTGGCAAGGTGACTTAAGTGTGCTTTTTAAAAACACAGTTTATCACAATGAGCTAAATTACGTTTCACAAGATTCAGCTGAACTAAAATACTTTTCTGCACATTGGAAGATTTAGCCGAAATGCTATACCTTTCACAAGAAAGAGCTGAAATACACTGCGTGTTACAATAACTAGCTGAAATACAATACGTTTCACAAGAAAAGGATGCAGTAACTTGATACAACTTGTTAAAGGTCTCAGAACATAACAAAAGTGTTTGTTATAACTTACTGCAAATTGCTTAGTTCTTCATTGGTCGAGAAGTCACTTTACGCGGGTGAGAGCAAATCATGATAATACAATACATTGTTTCTTAACTTTGTCAAGAGCAAAATACTTGTATCCAAAACAATACTTGTATACTATAATTGTATAAAGGAATCAAATAAACTTACTTTGAATCGCATTTCTGTTCTTTTGATTTTGTTCCTTTGTCTGAAGCAAAATAGCAGTGACATAAATTAACTAACACAAACTTCATAACATATGATTAACACATAGGATAATTTACTGTAAACTGGTGAATGTAAAACATAATAAAAGATATATATGAATGTAAATCTTGCGTCATCCAAGTAGAACGAAGGTAAAAAAGAAAGTAATAACTCTGGTACACTGGAGCTTAGTTTTTCTTTTATCAAAATACCTACAATAAAAAAATTTTGACAAAGAAAAACTTAACTACCTGTCTTGCGTCCTTTCGTGTCTGGCACACCTGAATACGAGCCATACACTGTGGGTGAAAATAAAGCTATGTGAATCTCTTGGTCAAGCTAATAAAACTGACTCTCTTGAGTGCCTCCGTATTTCTTCATAACAATCAATTGACAAATACGCTTATTCTCGTTAAAACACCTATACGCTTATTCTTGTTGAAAACAGAATTAAACATTTTTTTACGAGTTTGTGAGAAAAAAACACCCGGACATATAACTTACAGTCATTAACAGCAATCTCAGCACCTGGTTGTTTCCAGTGGTCGTCAGAAAACTCTTCATTTCCACGGCCCTCATCATTCCTGGAAAAGGTAATAGAAATGATGAGCAGAATATCTAGCTCATCTCCCAGAAATTATTAACTCTTTCACTCCTTCGAGCGTTTTAATAACTGCTTACAAAAAGCCGACGAGAACGGCTTGTATACGTCACCATCTTTGATCCAGAGGAATCCCTCAATAATTTTTGTGTGGATTGTAAGTCTGACCAATCAGAATTGAAGAAAATTGAAGAAATTGAAGACCTTTGGCTTATAATGACGCATATAATTTTCAAAATCGAGGCTGGTACTGGCTCTATTTCGATAGGAACTCCTTCGGAGAAATCCCAGGTCATCCGGAGAATTTAAAGATGGCGAAGTCCAGTAAAAACGCTTGTTGTTTATGGAAAATAATTAGGTTTACTGCATTAATAGTTGTACATATGATGTCCGAGTGGAATAAAGTTGAACACGATGACATGGAAGATAAATAAGATACAGAGAAGGAGGTACATGTAGATGAGATAAAAATTGAAAGTGAATGAACATGCTTAAACAATGGAGGAACGGTTTGACTTTTTTTCTTTTTTTTTTCTGATTCCGTCCAGCCAGAATCCTTTTTGTATCATACAAGATCATATATTGTATAATTTTTAGATAGTTCAAGCATTTCTGATTGCGAAAATTTATAGTTGTCTATACATATCACTTTTTTTTAAATATGGCCGTATTATTTTACTAATGTAAATACAAATAACATTTTCTAAAACGATATTCCGTCCAAATGTGTCAAAATGGGAAAACAATATTCCGGAGTGAAAGAGTTATTTACCTTACGCTATCATCAACTTTTTGTTTACTGGATATCCTCTGAAAATATCATTTAAGTTACATTGTTAGAGTAGTATCGATATTTTCGCAATGTTCTCTCAAACCACAGGACAGAATGAAAATACTTGGTGAGATTTTGATAGGTGGTAATTTTACGAAATATTTTCCAAAGGCACGGGGAACAATGACAGTTTTTACTTTGATTACGAGATTTGTATTTAGTGCAAATACAAGTTTCCAAGCAAAAAGTCTAACCATATTACATAAACATAGAATTCTATCACAGTTAACTGGTAATCGGGTCGTCTTTGTTCGTCTCAATGACAAAGGTAAGACTGTGTCGAACATAGTTTTGGAACAACCTGTTGAAGGTTCCACACAACATAATAAGAGTGCTAACCATAAATAAACCAACCCTTTAAAAATTTCAAACAGATATTCAATTGTTTACTGCAATGACAGTTTTCCTTTTGTGGACTGAATAGTTTAAATATAATTTCTATGTTGAAAATAAAATATTTTAAAACTTCTATTTATCTTTTAAGAGAGAAGTTAAAAATTATTTAGTATTATCCTGAATGACAAGTATACGTCTAGTGTGGTTAAACACGGCATATGGTTAGACGATACATAATCAGTTATTATTCTCTATTACATGTCGCCCATTGCTTAAAATTATAAAAATACACATACATTGTAAAAGTTCCTTGTTTAATTATTTAATTCTCTATTTTATAGTTACAACCATTACATCAATAGTTGATCCAAATATTAATTTTTAAATCATGTATATTTTCACAAATGCAGAGAAATAAAATGTGGCATGTATAGTATGTATATATATATTTATAACAATATGTGTATGAGCTAGATCTGTATACAAATATTTAAACCTTTATTTAAATTTAACACGTGTAAAATGTGCTATATGGTGAATACAAATAGAATTGGATTGAATTGAAATAAACTTACTTTGCGTTACGTTTCTGTTCGTTTGGCTTTTTCCCTTTGCCTAAAGCAAAATAACGGAAACACAGAATAACTAAAATAAACGCCACAATACAAAATCCGTAGACTAACCCTTTATTAGCTGCGTATCGTGTACAAATGTGCATGAGTGTGTTGATAGTCAGCGTATTATTGAGACAACATAAAACCCATTGTTTTCGGCTCTTTCCAGTCCCACTCCCTTCGTCTATTTTAAACCATATAAGAGCAACACAACTGAACTTTCTATTTCAAGAAAACGAAGTTAAAAAAGTGCTTGAAATGGGGCAAAACTCATCCAGTTTTACACTTGCAAACAACGTAATGAAATGTTCGATAATCTTCAAATGAAACGACTTTTAACATACTTGATTTTTTATATATTTTTTTTCACAAAATGCAGGACAAAAAACAGAATGTTCTAATAAACAAATAAATAATTGCATATACAACTTGTCTGACGATATCAAATACAACCCCATTTCTCCATTGCAACCACTGCCTGTGAAAGCTCTCCAGACTTGTAGAAGTCCGGACAAAGGCATTCAACTTCCAACCCTTGTCTACATTTCAAACGATGGTCAGTTTTATGATAAACCGTTCAAGACTAATTTTATCTCTATCGGATTTCAATCGCTACTCAAACCAAGCCATGCCATTTTGTTATCATTACAATAAAGACATGCTTATGATGTAATTAGGCTGTTTGATCATATCTAAATTTTGATATGCAGCAGATCAGTTCATAATTGGAGACAAATGTCAGTTATAATGTTTTAATTTTTGTTCACATTTTAAAGATATTGAAAAGTTTTACAGCTAATATTGTACAAATACCCACTTCGATCTGATAAAAACAGAGATTCCCATTTTGTGAAAATTGAATTTCTCCACCGCAAATTGCCACCAACTAAAGAGGTCTGAAATACAATATTATTATTAACATTTTGTCCTTGGCCACTGTCTATGAAATCATCTCACAATATTTTGTTTTTGAAATTTCGAATCGCGAGGTTCTTTTCGCCATAAATCTTTGTAACCATATTGACGGATACTGTCAGATTACAACTAGAAAGCGTTTCAATCATGACATAGTAAGTACTGTAATATCGTTACCGTTACATAGAGCAATATCTGGGGCAATTGTCTTTAAACATTGCTTTCTGGAAAGCAAATATAAGTAATTATCCTTGGCTTTAGAGGAGCGGAATTGTTTTTAAGAGAGCAACAGTACAAATCTTTTGCAAGTTTCATTATTTTGTTGCGAAAGTTCAAAACGTTTACCCCAAACTACTAATCAATGTTCAGGTCAACACGTTTTTGTCTGTCTTGTAAAGAAGACTCTTTGTCTTGAAAGTAGCCCTATCGATACTACGAAGAGATTGTATCTATACACCTTACCTGAGTTCTTGTTATAAACTTGTCTTCGTCTGATAACGACGATGATAATAACAATAGCGAGGATAAGGATAACAGTCCCGGCAGCTCCCCCGGCAATCGGAGCAACCTCGATACTGGACGGATTATCTAAAACTACAATTGAACGAAACAAAACAGTTGTATAATTCATCTGTACTTATCTGTAACTAACAAGTAAACGAGGATCTTCTGATGTCAACGTAAAGGCATACAATGACGTTTGTATACATATCTGAAGATATATATTAAAATCGTTATTTTGCGTTAAATTAGGATAACTCTTTCTTAGTGAGAACAGATTTTAATTCAGAAAACGAAATCTGAATCGACACAAATGTTATTTCACTACAAAAAACGTCTTCTGCTGACATGTGATATCGTCACCTTGTTAAAATAATTTCCTAAGTCATAAAATCATGTTTTGATAAAAACGGAAATAACTGTACAAATTTTACATTAATTGATATTTATTAAAAATTTAACTCAAACTGAAGGGCTGGAGATTAAAATAACACCACAGTTATTATGAACCGTGATGATTACATACGTGAAGTGTATAGTCAACTGTACAATGATATTCAATGCACAGAACTCGACAATATCAATCTAAATAGGACTAAAATACAACGTAACAATCCATAATATTGTATGCAAACTACAAAACCAATAATTGAATGCTTCAATCATCTCTCTCAGTATATCTATGAAGATGCCAAGTTGCCAACGCTGTATTTACTTCCTAAAATACACAAACTGGAGTCCTTGTTAAATCTATGGACCCTATCGGATCTACGTTACCACCGGGACTCAAAATCCGTGGCCGGCCAATTCTTTCTCAATGCGACTTGCCAACGGAAAAGTTGGGACGCTACCTGGATTACTTTCTTCTCCCAATTGTGAGAAGACGGGATACTTACTTGGCAGACACAACCCATTTTAATAACACCATAGAAGAACAAGGTTTTGAACCAAATATGCTGTTTATCAGATATGATATCATTTCTCTTTACACGAATCTAGGATTCAATGAAATTCTGAAAGCAGTTAAAGCCGATCTCTTACTTCACTCTGACATTGAATACGAAATTCAGAGACCGGCAGTGGAGCTTCTTATGGAGATTAGCAAACTCATTCCTGTGAACAATGAATTTGTCACAACTGAAACAGGATTTAAGTTAATCCGGATCACTTTCAGATCGCATAGACCGTTCAGACGACAACTGTCAAAAACGGCTCGAATCCCGATTAGAAATGTGTCCGTTCACATGGTCAAAGTTAATCCGGATTAGCTTAGCAAAGTCATTGTGACACCTTTTTACGAGATCATCGCACTTGCGTTATCCGGGGCATTTAATCCTGGTCCGTTCAGACGGCAATGCGAATCCAGATTGAATGCTGAAAGAGGATTCAATCTACATAAGGAGGAGGGTGAATTGATCGCGATTAAATGCTCCAGGTGTGCGTTCAGACGGCCATAGCGAAACAGGATTCGATCCACATAGCGCAATTGATCCGGATTAAATGTTGCCGACAGGCACATTAACAACCTGTTAGAACGGTTTCCATTCCGAAGCGGTATTTCCATTCACAAGAGATTCCGAGATGGCGGATTTATGCCATTCTCCGGTACATGTAGCTTATCTCAAGCTGAACGTTTCTTTGACTTAGCTACCAATGCACACCGCTATTGAAATTTACATGTGAAATTTCACGGTACTCAGCTAATTTTTTTAGACACTACTATCTTTATAGTGAGAGAATGCATTCTCGATGTTAAGAGTTACACAATGCCGACTGAAATATTTCAATATCGGCTAACCATGCACCCATCCTGCTTCAAAGCTTTCATTAACGGCGAAACCACTCGCCTAAATAGAAACTGCAACCCTAGACAAGATTTTGAAGAGAAGTCAGCGTTATTCAAATCCAATATTTCTACGAGGTTACTCTAACTCAGAAATATATGGATGTTTCAGCAAAACTAATCCCATATCATTTGCAAAAACGCTCGAGCGGAAATATACGTATATATATTTTATCGTTGGCTCCTGATGATTGGTATGCGAGATCATTGCAATGAAGTTCGATCATAATATCGAAATATTGTAAATATTATATTTATTTATTGTAATATTCTCATTAGCTCAAAACTACCGGGAACACTGAAAGCATCGGTAATGTAGGCCCTACTTCATTAACATCTCTATAATATTAAGATGCAGAGTTCTGTATCATTTTTAGTCTACTACGTAGTTGTATATAAGTATATACTATTGAGACAGTGTCGAGCCTGAGTCCACCTCACAGTTGGTGTGGGTGAGGATTACAGGACCAGTTTTTTTCTCACCGAGCCTGATTCCACCTCACAGTTGGAGTGGGTGTGGATTACCGGACCAGTGTTTTCTCACATCCCCTAGCATTGCCAAAACTTCATTTGCAGGGATGTTTTTCCTGAGATTTGAAGCATGTGTTGAAATCTTGAAAGCTAAGTAAAATTGCCTAACTCACATTTTCTTGACTTAGGCAAGATATAAAATTGCCTAAATCACAAACTTGATTTAGGCAGTTATACTAAATGGGTAAAAATACCATGATCTATTATAGTTAGGGCGTTGGCAATGATACAAGAGTGACCAGCATCATTGAATTGAATGATTTAGGCTAAAATATCAAAATCATCAAAAAGTGACTTAGGCAATTATTTTAACAAGGTGACGTTATTATAATTGTACGGTGGAATATTGCCTCCAAGCTCCAAAGCCGGCTACGGGCTTAGGGCAGGTGTTAATACTGTGGTATTATCGCTACTTCTTATTGTAGACAGGCGGAGATCCTCATTTCTAATTGTAGGCAGGCGGGGATCCTCGTGTCTAATTGTAGACAGACGGGGATCCTCACTTCTAATTGTAGACAGACGGGGGTCCTCATTTCTAATTGTAGACAGACGGGGATCCTCACTTCCAATTGTAGACAGACGGGGATCCTCACTTCTGAATGCAGACAGACGGGGATCCTCACTTCTTAATGCAGACAGACGGGGATCCTCAGCCCTTCGAGCCAACCTTGTAGTGGCCCTATTCAGGGGACAACTAGTATCGGCTGACACAAGCGACAGGGGATCGCCCTAGTCCAGTAACACAGAGTTCAACTTGCCAGTGGAATTCTCAACTTCCACTAGCCTATATGAATGAACCAAACCAGGCCTGTCTTATGTTTGTATAGCATGATAGGATAGATCAGGGAAGATCAACAGCCTGTTGACTGAGTTTGTATACACTCAATAAATAAAGCTTGTATTATTATTATTATAGGAATAGGCCCACCCAGTGCATTTATACCCTGGCTACACACATCCACCCAGATATCAACTACACGTTGGTCCCACCGGGCATATGTGAGTAACGTGGATAGTGTGGCCGCTAAAAAGCTGAGGAAAAGCACACGCGGGCCCATGATCACGGGCAAATCAGGACAGGCTAGTTGCTGGCAAAATGCATTTAGGGATCGCAGTATGGCGACGCGAGATTTGCTCCGGGAAGATGGTCTGATATATGCATTAGCAATACAGGTGTCGCTTCTAAGCAAGTTAGCGCGATTAATATTAATAGCGACTTTCGGTCAGGGCTTGTTCGATTGACCGGTCCGTCAGTCCAGAACAGGCGGATCGACCAATCAAATGATGTAGAATAATATGGAGAATAATATGGATATGTTGCAGGGAATCGGATTGGTTGTTTCGCCTGTTCTGATCATCTCAATACAAGGGAGGCAACTCAGATTTGTACAAATATCACAATATAAATCTCTTCTGTTATAAATGGAGACTGTGTTCTGCTTATTTTTTGATCTTTATATAAGGATACAGAGCAGTGCTGATTAAAAATGTTTAATTTCTAGTTTTTTTCCTTTATCTACATTTAATTGTTCAATTTAGTAATTTACAATTTTGTTTGGTGCAAATGAATTTTCTGAGACATTTATAGGCCTATGCATAAACTCATACAGAACAGTCATATTATTTGTCAACGAGAGTAGCAAGATGGCGGCCAGAAAAGATGCGGGAATAATTTTAATTTTGTTTTAATTTGTGCCAAATATCGCGATTTTTTATACATTAAACGGTTCTTACATGTATGGTTGAGTTTCAAACTACATACGGAAAAGAAAAGACAGGACGGTTAGCCAGGAAAAAGTCGGCGAGTTCACAGTTATTACTCCTCATGGACGAGG
>JAVFBY010019573.1:0-13483 GCA_034781015.1 Tonicella lineata
TTCTCTTTGTGTTAGATTCAAATCAGAGATTTACACTTAACACATCTCGATAACCGCAGAGAAATGACTTGAGTTGTATAGTATATGGTCTTTGCCCTATAGCTGATCCACCTTCCCGGTTAGCTACAAACAGTTAAGGCTACAAACGAAAAGAATAAACAGTGTTGCATAATTAGAAGATTAAACGAGACTAGGACATTTTCAGAATCTTTTTATACAAGCTACTTGTATTCTATCCAATAATATCCTTTCAGATAAAGACACTGCCGGTTTATCATTTAACGAAAGGGAAAGTAAATATATGATATGATTAATCTGTATAGTAAATTATTTTGCGAATAAAGTATCAATCAATCAAAATCAATCAATGTTAAGCAAGTGACTTAATTATTAGAGAACATCGTAATATATATGATAGTATTGGTAACACAGAAGCAGATTTTTCGTTATTTGGCTGGATGAATGAAGTATTTAGTACGGTTAGACATATTGACAAACATTGTGCTAGGAATGTTTGTAAATTACCATCACAGAAATAGGGTATCGTAAACTGTTTACTAAATCTACCAGACCTGTTAATGTGAAAGACAGCAATATATATATGGAAGTTACTGAGATTCTGGGATATTGGATTAATTTGTCTGCGTTGTATCGACTCAACTTCCTCTGAAGATGTCCCACTGTCTAGATAAAAAGCAGTCCTGTCTTGATCTCCAGAACTACTTAATCTCTATATCAATAATGACAAGAGACAGAGGAGCTTTAATTGATCCTCTCGAATTAAAAGAATAGACCTGCTGATCGTCAAGATGGAATTTGTCATTTCTACCAGGATAACATACTGCCAACATTTTAGAGAAACAAGGTATCGGGTGCATTCCTTATTCCTGCATTTGTCTTGGCGTTAATGGTCCGACTAATGACGAATGCGGTGTTAATTCGAACTCACCGCTCACTTACACTTCACGTCGATATATGACAGGTATTGATTACACGTTTGTGGATTGTATCAAACAAAAAAAAAATCATCCAAAAAGTATAGCATCTACTGAAATTCCGATAAGTCATGTTGCACGGTGAAGAAATTACTTTAAAATCCTTTTGAAAATGGCCTGAATTAAAATATTTGAAATAGTGTTGATACCTTTTTTAAAAGAAATAGAAAACATTTCTAAAACATTTTTAAAAAGTTTTGAAAACAATTTGAAATGTTTATCTTAAAGGTACGATTGCCAAATAATGTTGGCATGTATATTTGCTCTAAACCCCAATACTGCTGAGTAGGTACTCGTATATTTGTATTCCCGTGAACTTCTGGATAACATCTTAGATCTGATTACCAATTATTTCGTGACCTAAATTATATTAACTATCACAAAGTCAGAATTTTTCCAGTATAATGTTGTCTTTAAAACTCTATATTTTTTCTATATTATGTTTCTTTAAACTCTATATTTTTTCTATATTATGTTTCTTTAAAACTCTGTCTCGGGTTCGATCCCCGGTGGAGGCTTGTTAAATTTTCTTTCTCTGCATTTATAAAAAATATATTTATGATAAATTATATCAACACAGAAATAAAATCTCTTAAACAGTACGATAAATCAGAGAAAGATAGCAATATATATATGGATGTAACAGAGATAATAGGATATTGGATTGATCTGTCTGAGTTGTATAGACTCAACTCCCCCAGTGGTATGGGCATCAAGTAAACAGTCTCTTGGCTGTCTCTTGACCCCAAGTATGAATCATTCCCTAAATCAACCAGGACAGGCGAAAGAGAGACATACCTATTGGAATTTATTATTTCTGGCAGGATATTATATTGAAAGCATTTTGAAAAGAAAAGGCTATTGGAGAGTTAGTGCATCTGTTATTTTCACTATTGATTGAAGTCAAAGGTTACGGGCAAAAAGCCACATGACATGCAGGATACCGCTTATTTATTTGTTGATTCATTACTGATTAATACAGGTCTATATGACCCACTAACAGCAATGATTACAAGCATGGGAAACATCATGATGCATAAAAGGGAAGTAAATATGAAATATAATATAAAGACCTAATGTACAATAGATATATTAAAAGAGTTTCTCATATATATAATTATATATATACATGTATATATAAATACTATTTACAGAAATGAAAGTTTTAACATTGGTTTTTAAAATTGATTTGAATCACTAAATAGGTAAATTTCAGTGTCCTGTTTATTGTTAAAAACAAATTATGTGCTCTAATACAAAAGCTTTTATCTCTCAGATTAATTCTACTTGATTTGAAGATAGAACACAAAAACACATTTATGACAAAAGGTAAGAGGAATTCATAGTGGAGTTTATTATTTTGTTTAAAATCACAAGATCGTAGTAATACCTCTATCTCTTGAGACATGGTACTAGTTTAATCGTCTTGCAAATGTTAAGATAATTGTTTCCATCATACGGATTAAAACATTTATAACAAAGAAACGTAAAACATTTATCTGAAGCGAATCCACTCTGCGACAAAGATTCATCTGTTTTGGAGGCCGTATTATTGAAAAAAAGAAATATACAAAGATCGGACCAGTGAGGCCTACCTGCTTGTGTTGTTATTATCCCCTCGCAACAGAGTGAAGAGAGGGATATAGGATTCGGCCCGTACGAAAGTACGTACGTACGTGTGTACGTATGTAATGCTGAGTTTGTCATTACTATAGCGGCTTTATTTATGGATCATTTTTTTAAAACTTCACACACATGCTTTGTGACTAAATATCTTGAACAAGTTCGAATTTCAGGGTCGTAGGGTCAAGGTCAAGTTCATTTTGGCTATTTTCAGAAAAAGTTTGTCATCACTGTAGCGGCTTTATTTATGGATTACTTTTTTCAAACTTCACACACATGCGTATTTAGTAAATCCCTTGAGCACGTTCGAATTTCAGGTCGCAGGGCCAACGTCATTATAGCTATTTTGTTCTAACGAGTAGTCTTTTACACAATTTAGGTAGGTCGGAAATACCATACTGCGAGGGGATTCGTATCCCTTGAGATGCCTTGTTAGTAATGCTTATGAAATACAATTGTGTTGGGTCAGTATTTTCCGCAAAAAGATTGTAAAATATCTAATGCCGCACTATTTCTGTTGATGCAGATACGTCAAACATCAATAGGGTGCGACAAACAAAATTGGTAATGAATGTTGGGCAGATAAGGATGTTGATTCAAGGCAACTTTCTGAGTAAGACGTAGTTTGTCCTTGAACTCACGAGCAAATGTTTTGGGTGGATTAAAATAGATTAATAGACAATCTTAGTATATGTAAATATTTATTGAGCTACACTGGGCCATCCCAGAAGTACAGGTGAAAATGGTTCCCAGATATTTCTGAGTTGCTGGATTTGATTGTAATCTGGACCCAAATTTTGTCCAAACGATTCTGAAAAGACTGTGTGTCTTCGGAAGACGATGAGTTTTATGCGTCCGGATTGGCCCGTTCTGTCACTCTGAGATGTCTTATTTAAGAAAAACATATTCATTTAAACTGGAATGACCCACTGTGGTATTTAATTCATATAAACATTGTGTCCTTTACTACTGACACTCTATGCAGAAAAGTCTTTTCTAAACTTTCTATATTCTTTATTTTCTCTAAATCTTAATCATTAAGCCAATATTCACTAGACACTTTGTTTTCATTCTTAAGACTTGTACATTTATTGTGTTTTTTGTTTTGGGTCATTGTAAAGGTTTTTTCAAAACATAACAGCAGCTGTCATTTTATGTGTGTTGGTTTCTGGTGCTCCTGTGTGAACACCTACAATGTTCCACATTCTTCTGACTTGTTTTCTAAACAGTTCTGTTTATTTTAGTATTGGACCTCATATCCTTACTGGACTAACCCAAACGATGTTGCTAGGAATGTTGTGCACAAAATGGGCTAACCCGTGGGATGGCCCAAAAAGTGGTCCGTTTGTGCTTTAACGGCTATTAATACTGGTGCTATAATGACTCATCCCAAAACGGTCAAATTAATCGTGCTTTTATTCAGGTGTAGGCTTATTCTGTCGGCTCACCTTGTACACGGGTATCATTTTATGTATATGGTTGTTGTTCTGCTCGTAGTTTTGATAACTGGGCCTGAGTAATTTTGATGCACGTGAAAGAAAACTTTGGGCGCCGTGTTCTGCATAGTATGTCAAAAGGGGATGGCCCGGTCTAAATCTTAGCAGCTCGTGTATGTGGAGTATATAAGTGAATCTAGTTTTAACTTTTGGGTATATGAATGTCATTGTGAAGATTATGTTAACCTTACATTTAATGAACTTTTATTTATTTATCTATGGTTATGTATATTTCTGTTTGCATAACTGTTACACCACGGTCGTTGAAATGACAAAAAAGACGCCTGTGCGGGGGAAAACATGTCATGACCTTCAGGCACAAATGGCGATGATCACATAAAACTATTACCGTCATAACAAAAGTATCATTCATGTAGGATAGAAACCACAATAAAGATTTGTGTTTGTATTGTGTTCAATTTTCTTCAGTTGAATTATCAAAACACTATTATGTAACACCAGAGTAAAACGAATTAAAACTAAATTGTGTTCAATATTATTCTGCCAGTAATGGCTTTCCCGGCATGATGTATTTTTAAGCGCACCGATATAGCCAAAGGTATCAACAGAAATGCATTTACAACTGCCATTGCATTATCTTTCCAATTTTAGTTGCCATCATTGTTTATAGCCTGGGTGCAATTTTATCATTTAAAGGGGAAGAAAACAAATTAAAATCAAGAGAGCCCGAATTGAAAAGCCTGGATGTAAACAGCAGTTATGAAACATGGTGTTCTGAGTGTGTGGATAGCTTTCACAATCCTGTTAGTGCCAATTTGGTAACTCAGGTTGGTAACTCACGCATTGTGGACTATTCATGCCATATCGTTTCTGTCTCTAAAATATTAACCATTATTCAATAAAATAAATCACCAATATCATTACACAATAATGTTTTGTCAATTAATTAAAAGGCATGCGTTTTTTGTGACGATTATCATTTAATGAATAAAAGCCAATCTTAATATGTAGGCAGAAAAGATACGGCATGAAAATCCTCCATACTTGAGTTATCAAACTGAGTTACCCAATTGGCTCTGACGGAATTATGAAAGCTATCCTCACACTCAGAAAACCATGTTTCTTAATCAACAGTAAATCTGTAGCTTTTTTTACAGTGCTCCAAAGTGACAGTTTGATAACTAATGTACTCCACCCATAACTAACATAGCTAGAAAAGTTACTGCCCAAAAATCTATAGAAAAAAATCAAAAATCTAACTCAATAGATAGGAAAAACTTAATAAAGTGATACTATATACAATCTTTATTTAGTATTCTACGTAATAATCAAGTCTACATAAATTAGACCTATTTTACAGAGAAAATTATCATCATCACAACATTTTACACTAATTTGATTAAAGCATTCTCAAGACAAAGTACTGACATTTTCTTAAGGAGTTATTTTGGATAAAATACAACTTCAGATCCTTTAACTAGAAGGGTAGAACATTTTACGATCTGTGTTATTAATAGCAATATACTATTTAGTTCGTGGTTGAATTTGTATAATGGGATTTATCGACATTAATAAACCCGTGTAATCTGTGTTAGACGCGGTGGAGGTGGCGCGGTGAGGACATATAAGTTAAGCAGCCCCTCGACTGAAAATCAACTCTCGCAACCCTCGACCAGGACTCATTAACAGTGGTTTCATTATTTTAGGGATAACTTGCTTGTAGTTAGCCTCCCGAGATTTCAGACCCTCGCGTTTAAAAACAAATAAATTAATTTTCGATTTATTTGTGAAGTTTGAAAACATTAACTTTTGAAGCACACATTCCGCCCAAAACCACGTGTAGTAAACAATCAGAACACAAGTTTAGCGATCTCCGGATCATATCTTCGTCCTCTTTATTTCAGGATTTAAACGTATAAATTTATCAGACGCTTGTGGCGGGCGTCGGTTATCGCGAGAGAGTCTGGAATCTCGCGAGGCTTATTCCAAGTTAGAACAGATTCTAGTTTAGAAACTTTTGCAGGGCAAGCAAGACCTTAGGATAATTGAACTCAGGACCCTCAAAGTCACGCACCGAATCTCCAGCAATGAATGCCGTCCACCTAGACCAGTCAGCCAATTGGACTTCTGAGAAAATAGGCTCATTAGCTGGTAACGGAGATTCACTACCCCTCTGAAAGGTCAATGACACAGCTCCTAAAGCTTATTGCAGAAAAAAGGACAAACAAATATTTCTTTGCTGCGTGATTAACCTATCAGCTCTAAGTCAATGGCCGCGAATTAGACTCTTATTTAGGATTCTTCTTTTTTGTTGAAGGACGTATTGTCTGGAGAGAACAAATAATTACACTTTATGCTCAAACAAGCACTTTTTATATAATGTTGCCAGAGTGAGTTAAATGATTGTACGTAATCAAGGTTCATTTCATTCTCTTTCAAGTTCCCCCAGTGTCTATATTATTCATAGTTTTCTTGTGATTGATTCAAGACAATACCAAGACATCCACAAACACAAAATAACACCTGTAAAAAAAAACACTTACCATTTGCCGTGATGAAGAAACATATACTTGTACTGGCTTAGTAATGTTCAACTAGAATGTTGGCCATCAGATTTTCCATCGAAAATGTCCAAAAGAATAACAATATACTGACGATTTAAAACCTAGCTATATTCTTTACAGTGAATAGCAATTCTCAAAGGGTCTTGGTGGCAACAACTCTTCATTCAGAGGTATACCAAATTCGGACCATCTGCTAGTTATGCGCCGAGTGAATATATATAGTTTTAGGTAGGCAGCCGGTGATAGAACAAATGCCCCTCTCCACGAAGAACTTCGTCTCGCCAGTGCATTTAAAATTGTAAAATACTATCAAAGAAATAAAAGCGTTCTTCATCATGGCTTTGACAAATTCTTAATAGCGATATTGACACGTTATTTATGATGATACTGATACGTCTACTACTGTCTGATTAAAATCAGATCTACATTAGCTCCCCGTTATTTTATTGTCACGATGTAGGTCTGAAGACGAACCCCCACAAATGATGTCCATTGGTCGACCAATCAGAGGGTCGATCAATCAGAGGGCCGCCTACCAATCCAAGGTGGGTGAATAGGGGATTCCCCTGGGAGTGCTCTAGAGCTTAAAAACGTCTTATGTTTACCACAGCTTCTGCTATCTGATTTTTCATTGGACAATTTAAACGGTGACCTTTCTTGAACCCCACACTAGTTGACGTCGTTGAACACTGTTTGCAACAATACAATACCGGGGAGCTAATATAGACATGATTTTAATCAGATTTGATTCAGTTCATTGTAAGTATACAGCTGGACAGGTTTTGCCTGATTTCTAGCACTTTCGTTTTTTGTTGAAATTTAATTTTTCAACTCCGTTTCAGCTACACCCGTGAAATTCTGCATGCTTATTAGTGACATTATAATCTAGTAAAAAGTATCTCAGATTTTTTGTTTTTCGCCTAGTTCTCTTTAAATAGCAATTTCCCTAAAATTACTGATTAAAATTTGACTTTCGGCATTAAAAGCAAATTATTAAAAAAGTAAACCGAATTTAAAAAATCTGAGATATGGTTTACTAGATTATTATGTCACTAACAAACATGCTGAATTGCACAGGTCTAGCTCTAAGGGTTGTTGAGAAAACAGAGTTGGAAAATTAAATTTTCACCAAAAAATGAATTGCTAGAAATGGGGCAAAACCAATCGAGCTGTACACTTGCAAAGAGCTGAATCAACATTTTCAAACATAAAATTAAAGGCATTCTAACTGAAATTTCTAAATAAGGTTTTCATTAAATGCAGGACAAAAAGGAGAATAAATGACAAATTTTGACCTCGATGTCCATCCTTAAGTCAAAATACTCAATTTAACATTTTGGACACCCGTCTTCATTTGATTGCATGTCTGTATTTATTACTTACTGACATGAGGATACTCATTTCCAAAATATTAAATGTCTCAATTCAAAAATTTGCAATTTAAGAGAAATTAAAGATTTTGCCTTTAGTATAAAACTGCTTTGTGGAATTGGCCCCAGCTAGAGCACAGAAGGCTTTCACCAACCACCTGTTAATTGTGATAATACTGAACGTTCAACTCTTACCTTTGAAATGAGCTCATCGTGGTTAGCCAGATGAGCTCTGCAGTGCACACAGCTGTACGTGCGATAACTTTTACTCGGGAGATAGGCCTGGAACGTTTTCACCATTTTTGATGGTGAATATGAACATGGGAAGCTAGCGGGGCGACAGGCCAACATAAGTACTGGTGGCCAGTTACTCTACTCTTGTCGATTCTGGGTTCCAAATTGAATAGAATGTTGAACGGACTTGGTAATCAAGGCCTACCAAATTTTAGGCAAGGTTTTCGAGAAATATAAGCCATCAGTAAACAAATTTATGATTCAGCTTTAAAAGAAATTTGAGTCGTCTGTAATGGTGCGAAAAAGAACCACTGTTCAATTTCAATTTAAGAAATTTGGAAACATCAGAAAAATATTTCTCAAAGTTACTGAAAATGCCAAAAATGACAGAAGTAGTCTTCTGGAAGACACTGTACACAATACAGCACTGTAGACTTCTGGGTCAGCAGATCAAGGCAACTGCTGCTTAAGACTGCAGTTAGGGGGGAAACTAAGCCATCAGTTGTAGTTCAGCAGCTGGGGGAAATTGAAGAAGTGACAGGTGGGCCGCTACAAGCTTTCCACGACACTAATAAAGGTGATAATAGATGTCTTATTGGGGTCTGACAGTTATGCTGGACACACACACCCACTTGTGAATTGCTAGCTACATATATGGATTAAATGCCTCATCTGATTGATTTCTTGGTGGGCATATGGTTTTAACTATGGTTGATTTCTGGTCAGATATATAGATTTAATGCCCTCTTCTGTAACAACTGTTGTCCAGTGGTTAATCAATCTGTAACAAAACAAAAATACATGGACACATAAATAAACAAATAAAATGAAATTAAATATTAATACAGGTCTTTTATGAAGAAAAAATACAGGGGTTGAAATATTCTTATGTAGGTGACTAGGTGACTAGGTGCCAGTATCTAGATCATGTTCTGTAAAATTTGGAAACTAGACAATGTTATAGCTGCAAGCATTGGAAAGTTAAAGAATGTTTAGGAGCCCATCCAGAAGGTTGGTAGCATCTAGGAACTAAAACCCCTTTATTTAAACTTTTTAAATACCAGCCTGAGTTTTACAATTTACATTTATTTTATTTCAAAATCAATACCATTTGTTATGTTTTGAATGTTAAAACAATGTAGCCACTAGCCAGTAGGACATGTGACTATGGGTAAACTGAATGTTCTTATTATTCTGACCTTTCACGTAATAACATAGCTTTGAAGCCCATCCTTTCCAAGTTAATTTCACAATTATCATTTGCCACTGAAAGGATTCTTGATAATGGCTTGGAAAGCCGACAAGCTTATTGAGGGGTTTCCATGGTTATTATGACACAAGAGGCTTGTCCATATCATTTCGCATCAACAAGCAGCATTGACAGTTATTGATAACGAGTGGGGACTAAACACATTGAACATGTCCGTATCACGACACACATATTAGACAAGGGGTGTGATTGTCACTTGGACCTAATCAGTTTGTGCAAGGGAAAATTTCGAAAAAATTGTTGAGGTAAGAGGTTTATGGGCTCAGTCAGCAGATAAAAAAAAATCTCGTTGTAGAACCATCCTGAGCTGATAAAAAATTCTTAACATTGTGAAAGTTTGTTTCTGTACAGAAGGTTACTTCACTTACACAACGGTGGGGCCACCATACCAGTATTAATGGTGGAGGGGTTTCAGAGGGGTTTCTGAGCTGATAAAAATTATTAATGTTGTGAAAAAAAAATTCTGTACGACGGTGGTGCCACCATACCAGTATTAATGGAGGACAAAACTCACAAATTACACAGAAATTAAATTTTCTTTTTAGCATAGGCCTGTTCACACGACAACAATTTTAACCAGCTTGTAGTTAAAGAAGTTTAAATTCCAATCTGATTTAGATTTAGGACCATCCACAGAATCACTGCGTGAACTTGCTCTAAAGTTAGTTGAGACAATCTGATTTAGATTTAGGACCTTCCACACGACCACTGTCTGAACTTGCTTTAAAGTTAGTTTTGACAAACAAGTCAGTTTAGTCAGTTACTAATAAGGCTAAAGCCTAGTGGCACGAAGCAAAACGGGGCCCACTGGAAAGCAAAAAAGTCAGTATTCTACAAGGGGGCCTTTAATGAACTTCAGCCTTTTGGCCCACCTAATGGTTAATCCTCCACTGGGTTTAGTTTTGTGTCAATTAGAATTAGGGGCATTTAAACTGTCTTTAAAGCCAGGTCAGTCAGTTCACATGGATATTTTAAACCAGTTCAAATTGTGAAACTGGCTTCAAGCCAAACGTGAAGTGGCTGATGTTAAACCGGATTTAAGCCACTTTGACCTTGAAGCAGGTTTTAATGTTGCCGTGAACAGGCTTTATATTATAAATTTTTACATGAAAATAAATATGAAAAACATGTAATAAAATCAGAAAGTGAATATGTGATTTTATATATTTATCTCAATAACGTAAAGCACGGCTCTGCAGTTATAAATTATGCCAGTTAATTTCATATTGACAGCCTAGTGTCTGGCCAAACATGAGTATGCACACAATGTGTAAGACATACATGTAGGTAGATTAACATGGAAACAGACAAGTGAAATCGATCACAGGTTAAGAAGGATTGTTCCAAAGAGCCACAAGGAGATGCTGTAATAATGAACATCTACAGTAAATACCATAGATTTCCAAATATCGGGGCTGTGCTTTAGTTTCTAATCTTGAGTTATCTATTTTAATTCATGTTATTCAACTTAACAGTTCCTAATTCCAATAATTTTACATACATGTAAATTGACATATTATTCTTGATAACCTGTTACTTTGTTTATTTGATTGGGGTTTTACACCGCACTAATTTTGTTCTAATGGGGACATGCCAGCTTGATGGTTAATAGAATTTTAAGAAATTTAAGACAATTTTCTTGATGAAACTAGTAACAAACAAGATACAAGAGAGTCATAATGCAATGAGACCAAGTAAGTGACTCATCAGTTTTCCGTTGCCAATTAGTATTCTGTTCCTGTGGCTATCCAGTGGATAGTCTGCCACTTTCTGCGTCGACTTATGCAGAGTTGTTTTTTTTTAGATCCTTTATTTTCTATTCAAGTTAGCATGGTATTTACATGTACTAGAGCAAGACACTAAGCCCTTGGCAATGCAATGATTGGCAGGTCTGAAATCAACAGTAACTGATTTTTTGCCACTGATATTGACATGCTCTTGTTATCAACCAGCTGTCAGTAGGGTGCTAATTGCCAGGTGCTCGTAGATTACATTAGGAAGGTCCTTCGAAGCAAACATGATCCATTCGACTATACATTGTGTAATTACATTTTACACCTACAATGTGACATGATTTATAGATTAGAGCAATGATTTCATTGGTATTCTACTGCTTTGAGACCGTATTAATATTTTAATTTAGACATGAAAAAAGAGAAGTTTTGAGACCGACTGCAGAGATTGTTATCGGGTAACTTAAATACAAGTTTAAATACTCGGTTTTCCACCAAAATCTGAGTCCTGAGTATAACATTAAAAACCAAGCAAACATTATTGGTATTCTCTGAAAGCCTTCAAAAAATTGAATTTTTCTTCTGCGCTCACAAAAACAAAAGTAGAGACACTTTATTTTCTTGAGGTTTTATGGCATATTATTTTGTTCATTTCACTAGCTGACATTGTACATGTATATCAGCATGCCAGCCGATGAGTGAATGGTTAGCCACCATCTTGTGACACTGTCAAGAAGAAACAATGTCAAGATTAGTGTATATAAAAGACTAAAAAAGGAAAAACGAAGTAAAAATTTCCAGTATACAACAAGAAAAGTAGACTTTGGGTTGTCCCTTATAAGTACATAAGAAAGCGGAGAACCCCAGCCACCGGGAAAACTTTAATCAATGACAACCTGCTACTCTGAAACACCCAAAGGCAATACATACAGTCTAAATGATTTCTAACAAACATTTTCCAAACTGCTCCAACATAAATGGAAATAATGTTAAATTTTTCACAAACATGAATTTGTAGATCATAAAATTCTGTCCAAAGTCTACATGTACTGTACATGTACATGTACATGAGGCCAATACACTGTATGCTTATTTTTAAATTTCTATTCTATTGCATAGGATTTCTATTGCATATGATTATCTCATAAACTATGGCTTTATGCTACATGTATAATAATGTCTGATTGATTGATTGATTGATTGATTGGGGTTTAACGCCGTACTCAGGGTTATTTCACCTATTCGACGGCATGCCAGTCCCATGGGTAGAGGAAACCACCGTTCACGTCACTGGCAACATGATGACAAGCAGAAAAAGGGTTAAAAAAAGAAGAAAAAACGACAACACGTAAAAAAAACCCTACTTCCTGATGCCCTTTAGCTCCGAGAGCACCAGGGCATCAGGAAGCTCCTGCCCAACCACCCACTAATAATGTCTGCATGTTTTTCTTATGGTGTAAGTTACATTTATAGAATAAAATTTGTTCCAGTCCACAGTTGCCTTATTTTAAATGATTGATAGACGGATTGATTGCATGGTATAAACGCCGTGCTCAGGGTTATTTTACCTATAAATATATGATGACAAATGGGTGAAGGAAACCCGGACGCCATCATCAACATCAAAGGATAAAAAAATTAAAATTAAAAAAACCCTGGCTTCCTGATGCCTCATAGAACAGTCCAAATTTGATAAAAACAGTAATATACGTATGTACAATGTACATGTATATATACATGTATATATACATGTATATGCAAGAGTAGGTTTTGAAGGAACTAACACATGTTTAATATCAGGGAAATCATTGTCAATTATTGAAGACATAACGTCTATTATCTATTTCTCCCATCTCTTTGTTTCTTCCCTTGACCTTCACTGTTTTATCATTAATATTAATAGCCAGATGGCTTCTCTTTTGTTATTAGCAATCTGTCATCATTATAAAGTGGGACAGGAAAAAAGGGAGCTTCGATGTAAAAAGTTAAGGAGCAGATACAGCACATGTACATTGTAGTATGGTCCTTTTCATCTGAAAAACTTTTTTTTATGTATGTCTATTTATGTACAGGCAACCTTTAAGGCAAAAATCTGCAATAAATGTACAATGTTTTAAACAAGGCAATTTCTAATGTGAAACACTACTAAAGTCCAATGCTATTTAAAGTGACATACGCCCTCAAAATATGGTATTTTTGCTGTTAAAACAGAATCAAATGAGTTATACTTATTTTTC
>JAVFBY010019684.1:0-13480 GCA_034781015.1 Tonicella lineata
AAAAGCCTTTCACCCATAGACCTCTCTGTCTCAGCCAACTGCATGGCCAATCGCCATGTGTTCAATTCCAGTACGAGGTTCAGTCTGCACAATTTTCTGAACTAGAATCTGTTCTCAGAAAGCGTTATCTATAAATATCGAAAATCAACTTCAATTTCTTCAATAAATTCGAATACTTACCTTTGAACTGTGAGTAGAAATTCGTTGCCGGCTCTGTTCATCTCACCTTTAGCAGCATCGTGTGAAAACCCCATAATAACCGTCTCCGCGATCTTAATGACGGCATCGCCTGGTCTTAAACCTGCCCCTTCTGCTCTACCCCGGGGGACTACCTGAATACAAATATAGTATAGGTTGAATAGATTTATATATGGCATCCACAAGGTATATAGTGACTAAGGGAGCGCTTGTAGGGCAAATATAGGCCTAATTTGAATACAGTTTTGGAAATTCGTCGCAATCCGTTAGTCAAATTCTAATCGTGAGTTACCTCATTCAAGGATAACCGCCATATGGATACCTTCAACAGGGTGGGGAAAAAAGCGCAACATCCACCTGTTAAATGGTCTATTCATGACTATTCCTACCCTGACCTACTTGTTATCAGGGGCCGGTTGTTCTATTAGCCTACATGTAGCTCTCCGTGTTGCGCTTTTTTGCCCACCCCTGAGAGTAAATTATGATAAGAGGTTGATTTACGAAGAACCAAGAACGTGTTTCTTGATTACACCAGGTTTTTTTTATAACTAAAACATAAAATACATCGACAGTTAATAAAATATAATTAATTAACCCTCAGTCCGACCCCCAAAAAATGTAAAAGTCGAAATTTAATTTTAAAACGGAACAGTGGGGATAGAACTCACGACTGGTAGATTGACAGACGTTTGCTGACTGTGCTATCGGTGACAACAGATACAGTGACTTAATTTTACCTGCAGCGAAGCTAAGCAGGTCTATGAAAGCTTCGCGTTATGGTGGTGGTGGTGACAATGTTAATGTTAAGAGATGAGGGTGACAAAGTTAATGTTAAGAGATAGCAGTAGAACTAATAGTCGCCGCAGGTCTCTGAAGAGCATCCCTTCTGAAAGTCGTTTTAAAAAATCGGTTATGGATTTGAACCCGTAAAATAGTCGGGTTTGTGGTTTATAGCTTCCAAGGAAGTGAATAAAGCCATCAAAAAAATTCTAGCGATGGCGCAACCTTAGCGTCTCCGAATGTGCTAGTTTACTACAGTTGATTTGTGGCGTTGGTCTTGTCTACAAGGCTGCCCATGCCGGCTAAATTAGACAAGTTTAATTGTCTAGCCTTCGGACATTTTTACAACGCCCGGATCGCTTTAAACGCTCAGTAAAAATCGGCCACTGAGCCGGATAAAATTAACACTATAGATAGAGGCAGCCATCGGAGAAATCCGTCTGGTTTTCTGATGGTGTACGTTCTGCTGGTTAATCGAAATGTTGTCCCAACTTTTAGAAATATCAATACTGTACCACCGGTTGGCCGTTATTCGGTGCTGCTTGACAAAATCGTAGTCAATAATGTTTGAGCCAGGTTCCCCAGAAGAATCAAACATTAATTTCACCATTATCTTTCTTCTTTGATTGTGAAATTTCTGTTTCCACTGACTGCCATCTATATATGATAATTGTTATACATTTAGTGGGAAGCATTATGAGCTATGCCCACAGCTCTCATACAAAATAAAACTTAAATAAAAAATTAAATTAAATTAAATTAAAATAGTCTGGTTTCACATCCTGGCATAAAGCTCTGATAGCGTCGTCATTTTAACTGAATTGACGTTCATCGCCACATAAAACACAAAACATTTATTTCAATCGTATGTACTTTCGCAGCCTTTCGCCAAAGACCTGTGGACTGGTCATTAAAACAATACTAATTTACAATATCTTTTGCGCTTCAGTCTGGAAAGTTTCATCTGTCGTTGACACTGGCTCAGCCCTACCGTGTAATATTTCATCAAAAACCATGTCGGCTTTCAAAGCAGAAACAGTCTATGGTGTCTTGTGTGACTGAACAGAGATGTAAATTCTGTCACCGTTGTCGTATGTGTGAAATAACCTCTAGTACAGGAAACATCTCTAAACAAGCCAAACATTCGTTATTCTCAAAATGTGATGATCCGGACTAAGAAATCAATAATATAACATTGAAAAAATATGGAACAATTTTTATTCTCGCGTAGTGCAGATTTCAAATACAAAAATAGGACGAGAAAATGTGTTGCGGAAATTAAACCTTGTAGGTTTACAGGGTGTTTGTTCATTTGCAAGAAGAAACTCAAATTAAAGCCGGAAGCAACCCGAGATAATAATACGTGAACATTAAAGACACAGAGAGAATATTTATAAAATAGAGCTAATCAAATTGTTTTCAAATCTGGTTTGACATTTTGCCGATCCTTAACAGGTATTTGATTCCTATATAAAACTGTTCTCTATGGTATCGTTGATACTACAGAGATATTCGCCTTAAAACACTGGCTCTGGTTGTTTAGTGTATATTTATACAACGCTACCTTGTATAGTCGATTACACATTTAGTGATTTTCGAATTGCAGTATTATGGCCGATTAGACATGATTAGACCATTGACCTTGGAATTTCCTCCGTGTGGATGTCACGGTGTTAGGATATACCCAAGAGAAACATTAGCCTGAACCCGTAATTGCTAATGTTTAAATACTGGTTAGAAGAACACATTTCAAGTGTAATAGGATCAAGCATAACCTGGCCATATTCTAAACCCTCACGCATGAAACTACCACGTGGACCTGATGTCATATAATGCTAACACACGGAAGTAAAGATGGCGACCATAACTCTAGATATCGTTAAACCAGTTTAGTGGTAAGAAAGGTTTAAAAAAAATCCTATATTAAAACATTTTGTCCAAATACTATCTTTTTAAAATATATTGGTTTTAGAGTTTGAAACATTAATTTGGAAATATATATTCAGCTCAAAAACACATTAAGTATATACTCACAGGTATGCTTCAAAGAAAATGCTTTAGCATAAGTAAAACTAAAACTAATTTCATGCTTTGGACTAGATTTAATCTAGATTTAATCTTTGAATTATTATTAAATATAACTTACCAAATCCTCGGTAAAGCTATTTTTGGTCGGAATCATTGTTTTCAAACTGTTGCATTTACTTAAACCAACCGTTCTTTGTGGGTCGTAAGTTAATGCGAGAATCTCTAAGGAGACCGGTATTCTATTAACAAATTAAGTTTACGAGAGGACGTTTCCAGAAAGTTTGTGAGTCAGATTCCAAGTCATGCATTTGAAACATCTGCCGCTTAATCGATAACAAAGGGGCGAAAACACATTTCATTTTTTCACGGGAATACCTCAGTTTTTTAGCCTACAAGGCTTTTTAATACCTTTCACAAATGTTTTGTAAAATAAAAATGATTAAATAAATCCCAAAAGATGTAGAAATTACATTTGTTAAGTTCTCTAGCCTAAAAGCCCGACAATTAATAATGAGGAGACAATGTGACGTCACAGTAAACTCCAGTGCTTCAAGACGATTGGACAAGGGTCTATTGTGACGTCACAAGCGAACATATCCGAAGAAATGTGCATAAAACGAGAGCCTTTTTATTTTAATTCATAATAATTACAAAAAATATATATAATTTTTTTTTCTCAATAATAATGCTTTGTTAACTGGTTTTAAACAGCAATATAGGCTAAAACTGAACTATTCATAAACCCTTTAAACCGTAATAACTTCCCCAGGGGCAAAACTAATATATACATGTAGCTTAGTGCATCGGGTTCGATTTCCGGTGGAGGCATGTTACATTTTTGGTAAGTGCCTTGGTAAGTCACACTACACCTGATGGGTATAGGTAAATGAGTATGTCGTCTTTGTGGTTCTCTCCCCATAGGCTTCGCTTGTATCCAGACTAAAAGTGCATTTTAAGTTTTGCATCAAGGAAACTAAGAATTAAATAAAAAAGTTAACTTTTTTTACCAACAATCTTTGACAATCCTATTTCGATTACATTGGTAGCTCGTAAATTGTAACAGGGTTCTTATACGCTTTCCTATCGGAACAAACGCCTTCAATAGGATTCGTAAATGTTAGCAATGGAGACAAATTGTCCATATGTTGAGATTGACTTTCTACGTTGCGCATTATGGTAACCTCACAGAGAAATACGGTGAGTTGATAATATGCGCTCCCAAGGCATTTTGTAAATTGCTTGCTGTTGGACGTCGATCTTAAGAACGTTCAGTTAGATGGTAAGCGAGAATAAAGCTCGTAAAAACGCCGTAACTATAAATTTATTTCCTAACAAAGACTCTATAACGGGTAAAATGATGGACTGTATCAAATCTCTTCAGTTGAAAGGCCTTCAACTGGGTGCACTCTGTGAATGCCTTAAAGCTGTGTCGATAACACGTGCTACATGTGCCTTAGATTACCCCGGAAGTTCAAGAATCCGGTGATAAGGAAGTGTTAATGGTGATCCAAATCTGTTAAATAGGTAGGGATTTTTTCTCTCGAAGAGATGTGGAGTTAATGTACATCTTGATGATTGCTTTCAGAAACCTGAACACATTTAACGAAGTTTTTCGTAAGCTCTACTTACGAAGAAATACATTTTCGTGAAACTTAGTAAGTTATACCTTAATATATTATGTAATCGGCACTTAATGTTTTAGTAAGTTTTTCATCAATATTTATTTTTTTACTTAATTTACGAAAATTCTTGCTCGTGGCTCTTGGTGTTGTCTTGCAAAGGTCTAATATAGGTTACAACATACTTACCGCTAACTTTATCTTCGTTATTTGAGGATAACTCCTTCTTTTTTTTAACATATTCTAATTCAGAAAATGATGAATGGTAAACGGATAAATTCAGTTTTTTTCTGCTGACGATCAATTTTTATGGGCGTTGGATCGAATGATGAACAATTCTCCACTTTCCTACTGTACACTACTTGATATGGCGGGGGAAAACTGAGAGGAAAACTGTAAAACGCTCAGATAAGTTTTCGTCTTGATCTGTACTATAATCCTGTCGTTTGACATTTTGAGAAAAAGCATTTTTAACGAAGTGTCCACTAGAAGAACAAGTTTTTAGACACTGTTTCAGAAGTTTTAAATTCTAGAATCTGTCTAGACAGATAGTTATCTCAAATAATACTAATACAGATAAAAGTAAATGTTTTCAATAATTGTAAATATGTTTTAAGTACTTGGCTTGCATAGTTGAGCTTTCAAAGACGCAATTGGCACTGAGAGTGGCAGTAATTTAAAATAAACGGTTGCCATTCACGATTTTTCATAAACATCTCGTTCCATAATTAAAGTTAGGCTGTACTACAATAATGGCTGCAGCCATTCCATTTTTCCAACGATGTGTGAATCTCTCAAAGATGTTAAACAAAAACCTTAGCAATAAGCGGACAAAATCAATTGCAATCGTTGTTATGAAATTTTTGGCCGAAAGTCAGAGGAAATATAAAACACACTGGTTCGAAAACGTAAACCAAGAGGATAAAATTTCACGTGCGAGTAGTAAATAGAAGAAGGAAACCATATGTGCATGAAGTTAACAGACAAGAAACAATGATGAAGCTAAGTACAAGCTCAGGTCGGATACCATGGTGCAATAAGACTAATGGTATACATTGTGATCCTACAGTTAAAGACTACACAAAAAAGGACATTGCATCTCGGCGAGCTCGTTAGCTATATTGTGTCAGAATATAGGCGTCATTGCTTCTTTAAGCAACCAATAACATTGAACGTTTTCTTTGGTAAATATTAGAATTAGACGTAACAGGTAGAATTGAATTTATGGCTTATCTAAATAATTAACCAGTCTTTCACTTGAACTCGTCTTTGTTCCCTTTAATAATGCGTTTGTGTTAAAGGGCTAGTAGTTGTAATTCTCTTCGGGGATACGTCAATGAGTCTCATTAAGACCACTTCTGTGTCCTATGTTAAGTCAAGCGCAATAAGGTTCAGAAAACGGGCGATGTCCTTAATATGTTTACCTGCGATTGTTATCTACACTATTTTGTGACATACACTGGCGATACAGTAATGTTCTTTTTCATATTATAATCTTATATAATATTTATATTGATGAGAAAAGCAGAGAAAATTGCAGCTCTGTTAGAAAGACGAAATAGAGTGCAAGCGAATATGTTACACTGCAATAAATCAAGCAACGTTCAAAACTTATAATATGCCATGGAAGATATATTATATTTGCATTATCTAAATAAGCACAGAAAGGATAATTTAGTTAGTAAGTGTTATGGCCCTCATTTTTTATAAATCAGCCTATTTTGTAGCCAGTTGTCAATTTATGTGCGAGTTGTATAGATAATCGTCTATTTGAATGCTCAGTTTGAATATTATAAAGGACTTCAATGCGAGAAAATGTTTATAACTCATCTCAAACAGTCTAAAGTTGGCTTTGTTTGGATGATTGACGTTTAACTTCGTTCTCAAAGCCATTTTACTTTTGACGACTTTGTAATACTGCTATGGTTGTTGAAAAATACAGATGAAATACTTTTTAAACCTTCCCATAATTCCCGATCAGCTATTTTAATATAAAAAAACATGCTGTATCTTATTATATTTCAAACAATATTTTAGACTTAATATCAGATCTCTGTCCCATAGCAGAAAAATATTTGCATGTGTCCAGCTTCGTAAGGTATCATTCGAGGGTATCATAGAAAGATCAGAAAAATATCACCATCTTTTCAAACAAAGGTATCAAGACAGACAAATGGATTTGAACGCGTTTCTTTAACTTGGTCCCATTTCCAGCTCAACACATTTTGCAGTTTTTTTCATTATTCTGGTTTAGTCAACACGTGACCTCAAAATCAGGGATACCCAATACCCTAATAACTTATGTCTTCGACAGTTTAAAATCATTTGAATATTGTGAAGTTGAACCAATAGATCTAAATGGAATTATTGTTTGGTGTCAGTTTGGGCACAGTATAATAAATACCACAGTGGCATATATAGTAGAATCTGGAAATCTTCCCCTATTGATTTTTATCCCCTTAACATTCGCCCTCCATTATGATAGCACCAATCCCCTAGGGTATCTCCTCTAGGCAATCCACATTTGTCCTCTTTGAAGCATGGATGTGCTAAACTTATGACCTTTTCCTGACAAATTCCCAAAACGGACAACCCTGAGCACAGATATCTGGTGATTATTTTGTCAGGGTAATTCTGGACTTTAGGATTAAGTGGCAATACGAATGGTATCTGCCGTAGTGGTTATATCACTTTTATCAGAGTGATATCCAATTACATCACACTGTTAATTGTATAATGAATTGCACAGTTTGAGTGTTTTTTAACCAAGTATCCAGACATTTCGCTAATATCACGATGGACTTTCAACTTCGTATTCTCCGGTAATTAATATGGAAGGAAACCTAGGAAAAAACACATCATAATTTGTATAAGCAATATTGCTTTCATATTATTCTTCGAAAACGAGAAGAAAAAAACTTTGGTCAAACGTTGAATACAAAATAAGTGCATGAGATGTTGGATAACTCTATTTCATTTGTTAGCGTTTCCTTTAGTGGTAAACATTTAAGCAAACGACATTGGTATTCAGTTTCGATCGATCACCATTATAGCGCAAATGGGTCGATGTGGATACATTTTTAAACGAATGTTCGCTAAAAGTCTGGACGTGCTTTCCCTTTGTGATACTATTTCAAGAGATCAATTATGGATAAAACAGCTTGAACATATTTGCACAAACACTTGATATCAGATGCACGTACGCAGTGCTTGGCAATTTTGTTAATATTGATTTGAATTGTATGAGATGGTTTAAGCATATATTGCACTGGCTTAAAGTCCAAGCTTGGTTAATCGGACCTTGTTTCGAAGTAAATGAAGATATTACTGACCGCCTCTTCAAATATAACTAAAATAGGATAGTTTTAGATTTTTCTTTAAACGGCACTGAATTGTATTTGAAGAATGCCATCGTCAAAATAACTATATGGAAAGCCAATTTAATATAACATTCAGAGTTATCGATATCCGTCAACCATTTTAGTCACAGATATATCGATAAATGTTACAAATTACATTCAACAGAACAATTATATAACGTTTCCCATTTCTGTGGTGTGTTGCTTTTCTGTTGAACACACCACCGTCATATAAGTGAATAACTTTAAGCATGGCGTTAAACACCAAGCAATGAATCAAACTAAGAGTTCCAGCGTAGATTATATTGAAACATGAACATTTAAACCGAAACTAGTGTGATTTGATATAAACGCTGGACATCAGTGTGAAGATATTTCATCACGGAAGACAACGAGATAAAGTTTTAGTGTTTTGGGCAATGATTTATTTTAGCAATTTTGGGGAAAGTGGATTGGGATATGAATTGAGGGAAATGGAATTTTCCTACATTCTATTTCACCTAATGCATTATAAAGTATGTCCAACCATTTACATCAAACAATATCCAAAATAACAAATTACACAAAAACACAATATACACACATATCAACGACAATACCAGGAATCGAGTCCATGTGCACCGAAGCAATTATTAATCGTGCATTTACAACTCACATATTTACCTTGACGTGTTATTGATTTTAATTATGAAAATCGGTAAGCCATAGCTCACTTGCAACACAATTCCGATAATAAACCAATCAGAAAAGTTTTGCGTTGTGTTTACAGGGCATTGTACATATTTATCTTTTAGAATGGAAATTGTTGGAATCTTTGGAATGGAACACCAAATGTAATGCAGCTGAAGAAAGTAAAAGCCTTGTGGTTTTAAGTTGTGGCATACCCTACATTAACAATACATGTGAGGAAAAGCCTTAATCTGACTATATTTATTCAAATCATCCGGTCGAGTTACAAGTGTGAGTAAGCGGAGGGCTAGGCATTGATAGCTTAAACTAGTCCGTTTATTCAATTTATTTCAATTACACGGTTGACGTAAACATGTTTGTAATATCCTTTATATAAGTGTATTGATTGAAAAAACTGACAATTGGCAATCTAGCTATATGGGATCATGCTCGATTACTTTCCGTAAAGTTGGCCCGTAAAATATGAATGGCTCTATCGACGTTCTCTATAGCTAAGTCTGTAGAGTGTTGTCCCTGTTAATCAGTCCAAAGTTCCATCCCCAGTAGAGACAATTTTGTTTTTATCTGCATTTATAAATATATGTATCAAAAACGGCTCGACAAAATACATGTAAAAATTTGTCAGTATTTAAAAAAATATATATTGTAATAATGTACACATTAAGCAGTGTGCTTATTCTGCACACAAAAAACATTTAACAAATATTTTTTACAAAAATGTACATACATTTTGCCCGAATCAAAAATATAATTATGAGAACAAAAAAGAGGCGAACATGGATTTTCATTAACTTGTAAAGGCAGTAGTAATAAATTTAAGTAAAATACGCCAATATGAATGAACAATATTAACGCAATACTACAGAAAAACAGGGCAAGAACGAGGAAGGCCGCTTCGAACCGGTCGCTGCTGATTCCTTTCTGTCGCTCAGCTCTAACCAATAATTTGGCTATACAAATCCTTTAAAAGTATATATATATTTAAAAACAGCAAAATATATATCACATGTATATGTGCCTGTGGAAGATCACATAGTTCCCGCATAATGTCAAGGCTGCACTATTTTCACCCCAGTGCCCACTTACACGTTTTTTTTAAACATTATTTGCCGCTGAAAAAGGAAAAAAAACACTTTCAGAATGTTTCCTGATGCACATCTCCAAGTATCAGAAATGTCAATAGAGCATATTATAGTAAATAAAATCGTAATAAACTCTCAAACGCTTATCTATAAACATTATTTGACGCTGATGCATACAAAAAAACAATAAAGCAAATAATTGTCAACACTTTCAGAACGTGAGCCACATTTACTTCTCCAATTGATAGAAATGTCAATAGTGTATATTAAAGTAACCAAGCTCGCCAATGGTAACATCTGCTTGTGAAGTTAAAATGTTGCCCAGCCCTTCATGTTAGAATAGCACAAAACAAAGACCTGTCTAAAACATTATTGATTTTTTAAGTTGTCAAATGATTTTGATAACACTTCAATTCTAGTTTGCGCTTTGAAAGTGTTGTCATCGTCTCGTCAAGATACATTATCGGCCCATTTGGAATGAATCTGCGTAAATATAGGTATCTGTGATGTTTAAATAGAATCATTATGATTTTGTTTCAGTCAATTTTTTTTATAAAAATTTTTTTCTTTAGTCTCCACTGTCCACAAATATGGGAAACATTGAATTGTTTCGTCTCTTAAGTTTTGGATCGAAATTCCAACGTTTACAGTCCAATTCGTTAGGGAAAACAATTAACGCATTTATTGTGTACTTTGTCTCATGCTTATTGACTGGCTTTTCTTCCCAATACGACCATTGTGTATAGTTGTGATGTCCACGCCATCAAAATACTGGATAATATTCCCTATAAGGACTCGCCTTTCTATTAGAAGTTACAGAACCATATGTTGTCTTTCTAAGCCTCTCTTACTGTCCCTCCCTCTCATCCCCCCAACAAAAACCTTCCGCTCGGATGAACTATGTGTTATACTCGCAACTATGATCCTGTAAATTTTCATCATATGTTCAGTTCAGAGACTATTGTGTGAAAGACAATAGAAGCCATCTTGAAGCCAAACATATTCGGACAGAGGACAACAGAAAGCCATATGGGAGAAAGTATTGTTTTCATTATTAATTCCATATTCCGTTGCGTTGCATGTCACAAGCATGCGTCGTATCCGATTGAAAACACATTACTAAAATGCTTTATTTAAAATAAAATATCCTTTATTCAAGTTTGTGGAAGTGAAACGCAATCTTACATTTAGTTAATTACACTTCAAGAGTATTGCCATGTGTGACGTCGTAGTGATAACGAGCCAGGCATGTTAAGTAATGTGTCCACAAACACTTTCTTGTTTAAGCCGCAAGACACGACAGATGTGTCAACAGATAGTTTCACTTTGTATTGTACAATTAATTACATTTCACTAGTGATGTGGTATTGGTCGTATTTACCTAAAGCTTTCTCTTGAAGCCCTGAACACACACTTATGGTAAACACACTGTAAAGTGTTGTATTATTTTGTGATATGAATTTAATTTGTAACAGGTGGCTGCTTGATGTTTCACGATCACGAATTAAGCTATGAAAACACAATAAGTCATGGCATAGAGAACTTTGTTTTCAAACAAGTCTTTCATCCACAAGACATAGTGTTATGTAATCCAAGAGAACTGAGACTCTTCAAGTGGTCAGTGCCAGTGTGCAGCTGTTGAAAATGTTATCTGTTTGAATGATGGGTATATTAATTTGTTGCTGAACTGTGAGTTGTGAGCTGAACAAATAGCAAACCAATATAATCAGGGTAATTTTAAAGATTTATCAGGTACAATTGCACTTATTGTAATAATCCGAAAACTACTGTATAACCAAAAGTGTGAATCTCCTTTGCCATCTCTATCTGGAAGGTCGCGAACCCAGATTAGTTTGTCACACCATTTCTCGACAAAAAAAGAAAAGAAAAAAAAAAAAGTTTAGGATAGTGAGCGTCAGTGGCATCTAAGAATGTTCAGGGCAATACATTGTAATCTCAGGCCCCGGAGCTGTTACAGTGTTGTGACCAGGATTCCCAGAGCTACGCGATGAACACATCCAACAACAACAGAAACAGACTGTGCATAAATTACATAATTATCACCATCAGTAAAAACAAATTCACTGTTTTGAATTATGACATAGATTTACGTAAATAATAGTACGTAGTCTATAAAAAAATAAATGTATTTTTCCTTTGTACGACTTTGCGAATGCTATCTGATATATTTTGTTTTGAAATACATTTAGTTTATCAGGTCTTGGTAGAATTCATTTCTAACTAGTATGTGTATGCTTTAGTCGACTCTTCGGTTCTGATTTTAATTAGCTTTCTGGCGAAATGGATAAGAGACCACTGTGCTATTTCTAGACGATGACAGACATTGGACAGAAAGCAAGGAAATATAATATTGGTAGAGACATCTTGTTAATAACCGTTCAAACAAATTACTATCAATTCGGATCGACCTAGATTAAGACAAACTTGATGTAAATTCTCCTGATTGTTTCACGTCTCTACCAATTTGTAGTTGTCCATACATGGGGTATATTTAATGAGTATCCATTATCACACATCATTGGTGTCGCAGAAAATGCCCCTTCGCGTGTTCACTGCAACTAATTTTTTTCTTTTTTTCAAGTGAGCATTTTTGATTCAGCACATGAACTATAGAGCATCGATGTTTTGCCATTTTAAGTTAATGGAACATTAATTTCTTAACTATAAAAAGAGCAACGTATATTGCCGAAAATTCCATTCACTTTGTGGTGTATACTGAAGAAAAATCAATGTGATCACGAGAAGATTTTGTGAAAAAAATGTCCACCTCCATTTCCCACCCACAACTTGCTAGGACATCCTTTTTGCACTTAGTTACACCATGGAGTTAAACCTCCATGGTTACACAACTTACACTTTCGTTGTAATCTTGACCTTAATTAGGAATAGGCCTACTTGCAAATACTTGCAGGTATTTGCAAAGCACTGCAAATGCTTCAGATAAAGCCAGTCAGAATTAATTTTGATGTATTTCGTATTTCATACCAATAATAGCCTATCCCTGTCTTTGCAACAAAATACATTAACTTCAAATTGTCCATCTATCCATTTGTTTTACAATGTCAACACATTATAGTTTATTGTATTTCCATTTTAATAATAAATGAAAAGAGATAATTTTGCCATAATAATTGAAAACCTGTGTTTTTTTAACACCACTCGCGGGGTTCTTTAATCTGAATCTGAATCTATGACGGCGTACCAGCCCAATGCGTGGACGATAACACCCAATCACTGGCAACATAAAACGAGACAGGACATTTGGACAATACTAAAATGTGATCAAACAATAAATCTGCTTCTCCGAGAAAGCTCCAACCCAACCACCCACAATTATGTTTATTAGTAGGTCTATTGACTACCTGTAACATATTTTTTTAAATTGGTACTTGTATTCTATCAGTATATTTATGTTCCCCTTTTACAATCTGTAAACTCAATTCGAAGTACTGACGTTATCAATTTAAATTGGGGTCAGTGGGGCCAGACGCCATCAATCACCATATTTCCGCACACAACAAATGTGCATTGTTTTCTTTTTGGAAAGTTGTATTAATGTGAAGCACCACATCACGGTCACCTGGCTTGAAAGAGTTGGATAATAAATAATTTTTTTATTTTTTTTATTTTTTTTAAAATTCTGTATGTAAAAAATAAAAAAACAAAATAAATAAAAAATATTTTTTTTATTTTTTTTAGTATC
>JAVFBY010019795.1:0-13478 GCA_034781015.1 Tonicella lineata
TACCTACCTTCTACATTACCTAGAGGCTGCTCCAACAGACCAATGATGATAGAATTATCCAGCACAAAATATCTGAACTGTTTGACTGTACCTACCTTCTACATTACCTAGAGGCTGCTCCAACAGACCAATGATGATAGAATTATCCAGCACAAAATATCTGAACTGTTTGACTGTACCTACCTTCTACATTACCTAGAGGCTGCTCCAACAGACCAATGATGATAGAATTATCCAGCACAAAATATCTGAATTGTGAATGGAATTCCTCAGAGGGACTTCCTCGTGTACACTTCAATAAAGCTTTCTCATCTAGCAGGGAAAAGAGAGACTCTGGTCCACACGGTGGCGGAAATGCTCCCTGAATTATAATCAAAATGCTTTATTTAAAGAGAAGTGGTCACCCAAAAGTAAATTTTTATCAACAAGTTCTGATTTAAAGCAGTATTAAAGTAAATATTTTGAAATGAAAAAAATCCAACTTCAAAGTCTTTGATCCTACGCAGTTAATAACAACAACATTTAAAATCATGAAGGGGCAGGGCCATGTCTGACATCAGGTATTGGCACTTGTGTATAATATTGTGTGACCCTGATAGTTGACAAATCCTTGATTATTTCTGATTTTCTAGTTTTTCTACAAAGATGGGGCTGAATTAATGCAAAGTTTCTCTTGATTACATTTACAAGTCAATAATTGAGTACCTCAAACAAACCATGTAAAGATTTATACTCACAGCCTGGTCTATAATACATGTTAAAACAGCCTCTGCTGCATCCTTCACTCGCATCGACGCTGGCATTAACTGTTTATCTCCCTTGAACTTGGGAGGGTCACTTGCTCGATTCTACATAAGACATAATAAAGGCATATTAAAGTAACTTTCTGATTTGATGGTTTATTGGCATTACATAAAAAGTAACTGTAGTACATTTTATTAGATTTAAAAAAAAGTGTTTAATTGTAGTTTTAGCCATATAACTGAATTATTGCACAATCAACTTGTTGACATTATTGCTGTATTTGCACATTGCACATTAAACAAACGATACATCTACACGTAATTCAAGTCTAGTACTATAATATGCATCAAACCAACTCCAAAAATGCATTAAACTCACCACTTTATACTATCGAGATTATGCCCAGAAATAATATATTATAAAATACATTAAACAAATTATATGAGTAGCATATATAATAACTATTTCAAATTAATTTTAATCACTTGAATAATGCGTACACTTGCCACCCTTTAAAAGGCTTATCCCTTAAATGCTGGCTTCAATAGAAGACGTGTCCTCATGAATGAAATAACCTTAAGAATGAGGGGAAAAAGCCCCAAATTGATCAGTGAAGAACTAAGCTTTAATCTAGAGCCTGCTGGACATATATATATCCACTCCAGGAATTTGAGTCTTTGCAAACCAAGAGCCAGGGCTGGGCCCAGTTGCACCAAGCCTCCTTAGGCTATTAAAGGTGACCTTAACTGTCATGACAACATAACACATTCAGTACTGGTTGTCATGGTAATCAAGGTCACCTTAGCTTAATAAGGAGGCTTTGTGAAAGTAGACCCAGATTCACAAAGCTTACATAATTACCATGACAACAAAACTCATTCAGTACTAGATGCCACCGTATTAATGCTATTAAAGATCACTTAATAAAACTGATCCCAAATTTATATCAGAGAAGTTCAAGTTGGCATTCTATGCAATTAATGGATACACATAGGCTTCAGTCTACTACTGACTTATAGTAAGATATAAAGATGTTGTTAGTCAAAATGAGTATTGTAATTTTTAGTATATTAATGCAATACTAATAGGAAGAACTGTATATTATTTGGAAACATGTTATGAGATAAAGAAATAATGTCTCAAAGTTGGTTTAGTAGTCTAGCTAATCTACATGTATGTTATTAAAAACAGTAAGGGTCAATTGAGGGCAGAAGTTTAGGGGTCATAACTGACATAAGGTGGAAATGAGTCTATAGTATTTGATTTTGGACTAGTGCATATACAAACTAGACTAGTAATGGATGGATGCTAAACAATATTATAGTTGTCACTTATCACAATTCTACTGCAGCTGTTGATGTACATAACCCACAAATCAATGCCCACTCTCAGCCCACCCGTTTCAAATAGACTGTCTTTATTTATGGTAATTTTGTGTTGACAAATTGTTTAATCTGGCGAGTGGGTGCTCATAATTTGAGCATATCTAATTTGGACACCGTGCTTAACCACCACAATTTCGGTGCAAATTAGAGCCCTGTTAATATGTAAAAATCCCTGGTTATAATTATGTCCTATACTTGAGTTAAGTTACATAAAGTATAGGTTACCAGTATTTCGTTGTTTAGGGATAACACTTTCTTTTTTTTTTTGCTCGTATAACCAGCGTTTTGTCTAGATGCTTGTACCTCACTCAGCCTACCCGCTGGTTGAAAAGGAGCCGAAAGCCATGTATTGCCACCAGAGGGCTATAGAGCTAGTTGATAACAGCAGCCAATGAAAGCCGAACTTTCAACGAGCTTTAGGTTTTGACACCTTCACAACGTAAACCATTTGATTAAAACCTTGCCGCTACCAGTCCCTTTGAACTATTTTCAACTCTGGCATGCAAACTAATGTCTCGATTGAAGTCACAGTGTTCTCGTAGAAGCTGTGTTCATACATTTTTACGACCAATTGTCCTCACGTGACCAAATCGGCGAATAGAATTCTGTGTGATGCTTCAACCGAGCTCCAGGAATCTCAGTCATCTTATTGGATAACGCCATTTCGGGCAATACACGACTTTCGGCTTCATTTCAACCAGCGGGTAGGCTGAGTGAGGTACGAACATCTAGACAAAATGCTGGTTATACGAGCATACAAACTGAAAAGCCATTGAGCAAGTTGTGCGGTTTTCCGACTAATCATTCTTCATAGACAATAACAGAAAAAGAGGATCGCCAGTGGCTAAAACGGGAGTAAAATCTGTTACCCATATAAAAGTCCTTTTTTTACGACCCCATACCCACAAAATTAAATATTTTTAATTCAGATTTCATATTTTTTACCTATTTTGGATTGATTGATTGATTGATTGGGGTTTAACACCGTGTACAGGGATATTTGGCCTATATGACGGCTTGCCAGCCCAATGGGTGAAGGAAACCACCCTTGACATCAATCACTGGCAACATAAAAGACGAGACAAGACAAGGACAGAAAAAAACCACCTGACAACACCTGATGTCCTAGCTCTGTATGAGCTAAGGGACATCAGGAAGCGCCCTGACCACCTACCCGGCGAGTGTATGGAGAGTAAATAAACGCGACACAACAGAAATGTGAACCACTATATGAATGCTCTGCAAGTTGAAACTTGCTGTTCCTCTTTGAGTCGTCAATATGTTCACTGTTCATAACATATCGTAACCCTGAGGGGCCCAATTTTGGATATTTACCTTGAAAATGGTACTATTTAATATGTATAGGGTCAAATTGAATATCTTATTCAATTTACAATCAGCTATGTGACCCATACATGTGACTTTTATCAACCCATGTGCATGTGAAAGAAGTGTTGGATTAATTGATTGGGCTTTGATACCATGTTCAGGGGTATTCAAAATGTATGAAGGCATGCCAGCCCAATGGGTGGAGGAAACCACCCTTGACGTCACCATCAACATAGAAGGCGAGACCGGACTACACCCCTTAGCTTAGTGCCAGGACATCAGGAAGCTCTCGTCTAACCACCAGCCAGTGCCTGAAGGAATAATTCTTCAAAATGTACTACAACCCCGTTCACTATTTAGTGTATAGTTTTCAAAATATATATTACAAGTTTGTCTACAATGCATGTTTGTTTGATTGGGGTTTTATGCATAAAACTTAAGAAGATTTGTGCTCATTTGGTTCACAAGAAAATCTGCCTCAAAATCACTGGAATTAAATAAGTCAATACAGGACAATCACAGGAGGCAACACAGAATACAACAACAAATCAGCTTCCTGATACCCCTTGGCTCAGAGCCCCAGGGTACCAAAAGTTCTCGCCAACAAACTAACTAATGCATGCATTCAATACCAAAAATGAACAATCCAAGTACAAGCTTGGTTGTTTTTTATCAGGAATCAAAAGTCAAGTCAACGCAAAATGTGCAATTTGGCTTCATGTTGCCTCTTATCTCAGAGAGCTATGGGTCAAAGAAACCACTGTTAAACTGCCACCAACAATGCCAAGATGCAAATCAATCAGCCAGGGGGTACATAATATGGTACTTAAAGATAGACTGATTGCTTGTTGTTAAACACCGTGCTCAGGGTATTGCGCCGACTATGCCAGTGTATCAGTGAAATGGGTGGAGCAAACCACCCTTGATGTCACCGGCTTCATAAAGCACAGATCACAACAAATCTGCTTCCTGATGCCCATAATAGCAATACAGCATTTAAGGAAGCTACCTTAAAAAAACCGTAGTGTTTTATTATAAAGATTGGAATTCTATAGTTTGTGATGCCCCTGAGCCTATTAGAAGTATCAGAGCAACATACAAAACATCCCCTAAATACAAGGGATTTCAAACATACATGCAACTCAGTCGCATGTCAGACAATTGGCCATCATGATACAGCAAATAATTCATCAATTTTGCAAGCAAATCCAAAAAAAAAGGAACTTTAGGTGTAGAAACTACTATTTTAATGTAGTTTTATCACACAATTATCATCCAAAATTTAAAAAAAAAACTGTGCATGCTTCAAAAAACTGGTCAAAACACAGTATTTCTTAAAATATATGTATCACATTGATTTTACAACAGGGTCAGAAATTGTAATACTTATAATTTATAAAGATAATCTCTTGGTAAATTTTACATTTTCATGCTTGTCATGATTGGGAGCAAAGTTGCAAAAGTTGACTTCTGGTTAGAGTTTGTAGTATTAAAATTGGATAATCCTATAAAGATTCTTTGAAGAGACATGAGCACCCAAAAAATTATTTGCACTATCACAGAATCATGGGAGTTATAGACATTTTTTTAAAAAGTAAAAATGATAAGCTTTTCTCTAACTTCATTCATGCAAGGTTTGTAGGTTATGTGAAATTTTTATAATTACAAAACAACTGAAACAAAAAAATTACATCATGGTGTCAAATTTCTATGATCCATGCTACATACTCATTAAATATTTTTTATTTCAACTTAACTGATTTAAAACTTTAACAAAAATTTATCGATAAAATTAAATTAATGGGGCAAAGTGTCACTTAAAAAAAAGAAAGAAAAAAACAGACAAAGATTAGAATTAGACAGCACACCAGCACACCTACAATAGATCTAATGCTCCAAATGCTACAACAGAATAATTGTCAGTTTTGTTAACACAATACCATACCAATATTCTAATAAAACAGAGAAAACAACAACAACATTAGTCAGCACTACAGCATACCTACAACTGATAAAAAGCACTGGAGGAGATTTTACAAAACAATTTTTGACTTTAGTGAACAATTTCAAAATAAAGCTAAATCAGGTATTTGTAGAAGAAAGCTCTTGCAATTTTAATCTTTGTGTAATAAATTTTAAAAAATAACAAAATAGCAATTTCCAATCTGATTGATTGATTGGTGTTTAACGTCATGCTCAGCTGTATTTCACCTATATGACAGCGTACCAGCCAAATGGGTGGAGAAAGCCACCCTTGACATTACTGGCAGCATCAGACAGGACAGGGACAGACTGAAAAACAAAACAGGGCATCAGGGCACCAGGCACCAGGGCATCAGCAAGTTTTCACTAACCACCAACCATTTTAAATCTGTAGTTGAAGATTTTCACTGAAGTCAGAACTTGCTTCATGCCATCAACCCAGGGTATTACAAATCAGAGTTTTTTTTTTTAAAAACACCGACCACCAAAGAGACAACTACAATTAAAAGTTTGCTTTGTTCTAGAATAGTAGGAATGTAAGAAACTTTGAGCTATAAAAGGCCAAAATTACAAATATGTTTGTTTCAGGTGGTGGTAAAGATTTGTCCGGAAGTTTTATGGGTTTTTTTCTTCTTTTTTTTTTGTTACAATTTTTATTTTCTAGTTATTACTTTCGGTTGCTGTGAATATGGAACATTTTTAAACTGTAACATCCTGTTTATCAAACACACAAATCCTACAAAAACACACACAAAAAATGCCAAATCAGTGGCAGATTTTTTATGGTCATGAGGGCGAACCTAAACAAACATATGTTTTATTTTTTCCACGTATTCCGAGTCAAGATTTGTAATGTAGTTAGTTAAAGGATGCAGGATATAATTTGATGAAATCAAGATACCAAGTGGCCCCTTTTATGCTTGATCAGGCAGGATCTGATTGAGGCAATCCAATTATTCGTGTGTTTTAATTGTTGGTCATTATAGTTATAAAGATTAGTTTATCTCATATTATTGGATAGTTAAATATCTAAAAGAGATAGATTTCATGCTATACTCGCGCTAAACAAAACTCTGCTAGCAACATGTTCTACAAAACTATGGAAGCCTGTATGGCCATCAATCAGAACTGAAAACTGTCAAAATTTACATCTTGTTTCAATTTTGGAAATAAATGAATCCAATTATCAGCTTTATAAAATAAGCACCTTCCGAATAATTCAACACTTGTATAATAAGATGCAAGAAATTAAGCAATGAGGTAAAGCCAATGAAAATTAAAACTGATGATTGTACCAAGCTTCCATAGGTCACAGCCATGCTAACTAAATAATACATGAAGCCATAATTCATCACTTCACCATCTTATTCTGCACAAACTCTTTATCATATGATCTCTGGGCATGATGTAAACTAAATACTGACATACAATGCCATATTAAGGTAGGAAATTTATAAATAAAGAAAAAGCATATTCATGATATTAATTTTAAAATTTTCACCAAATAATTAGGGTATGAAATTTATAAAAAGAAAATGGCATATTCTAGTGCCATCCATTTTAACAAATTATTACCGATATGGTTACAGTTTATAAATAAAGAAAAATGGCATATTCCTACGCTATACATTTTTTAATTATCAACAAATAATTATGGTATGGTAGAAATTTTTAAGTAAAGGAAATAACATATCCCCATGCCATCCAATTTCAAATTTTCCAAAAATGTTTAAATAGATAATGATTCAAATTGAAAGAATAAATAATTTACTTCTTTACACTTGATAATTGCATAGTTGGGATCAATTGACAAATTCTCACAAATTTATTAATTTAAGGTGTATGGCTGAATTGTCAAAATGGTGAAGAGATGAAGCCTAATAAAACAACAGAGAGCAGGAGTACCTTCATGTGTGCGGACTTGTAGTCTTTGTCCAGTTTAAGATTTACCGTTTGTGTTTCCACAACTTTAAGCTGGAAGCCAAAATCAATATACAAAATACACAGAAAGTGCTAATTAAAAATAAAATAAGCTGGAACTTCAACTGAAAAGTTAATAGCAAATATATCAACACTGAAGAATACTGAAAACTAAAAAATAAAGTCTAGTTTGCAAGGATATTAACACTGGAGAATACAAACAACTGAAAACTGAAGAGTCTAGTTTGCAAGGATTCCAAGTTTCCAACACTGGAGACTACCAACAACTGAAAATTGAAAGTTTAATTTGCGAGGATACCAACACTGGAGAATACAAACAACTGAAAAATGAATGGAGGGGACGAAATGCTCAATAAATATTTGCAACAAAAAAAAAAAGACATTGGCTCAGAACAGTTTAAAAGATTTGGACATGGTAATTACATGTAGATGACCTGCAGTACAATTTTGTGAAAATGTCCATCAAAATATTTTCAACATTTCTACCCTTGATGAATATTGGAAAATTAGAGAATATTTTAGCTAACAATTTAATGCACCAAAAAACTCTGAACCACTGCAGATTTTCTTTTAAGCAAGACAACCAAGAAAACCTTTTTTTTTAAACTTGACATTTCTTTTAAAAAATGTAGGCCTACTGCAATTTAAACTATTGTTTAAGAAAGTGCTAGCTTTTTGAAAATATCAACCACCAAAGGATACTTTTAATAGCGTTAAATTTGGTATTTTACGGTTTCAACATACGAGTGTAATCTTAATTAAATCTGGTATCATTTTGTATTTGTCTATTTTTCTTCCATAACATTTTGAATGAATTATGGCCCAAACATTCTTTAATCACCACAATAAAACACCCATTGTCAGACACATTGACTGCCTACAAATGAAAAATACATTTTGTAATACATTGATATATTTCAGCACAATAAAAAAAATACACAAGGAAATTATTTTCTATAAATATGCAAAGCTTAACCGACGTCGGAGAAAAAATATTCAATTTATTTACTTGATTTGTGTTTCAAGCCATTGTATAATTTTGGCTTACTGTCCTCAATATGACTGTACTGTTGGTAGCCATTCATGTTTAATGTTTGTTTGCTTTGTGTTTAACACTGTGGTCAGGGGTACCGGTATTTCATCCCCACTGGGTGGAGGAAACCACCCTTGACATAGTCACATCACAGACAACAAACAGGGACAGGTAAAAGAACAGAACAAAGCACCACAACCAATCTGCTTCCTGGTGCCCCTTAGTTCGAAGATCACTATGGCATCAGGGAGCTCCCACTAACCACATGCTTGTGTTTAATGATTTTTTTTGTCAGGATTTTCTTTGGTTTCAAGTAAATGAGCAATGTGATTAGCTGCCTGATTTGTATCGTATTCTTTTATCTGAAAACCTTTGCTATATTTACTAATGGCTATATAAATTACATAGGGATAAACGGGCGTAGTACATGTAAGTCGGCATATTCATGCTTAATTAACCAACATTAAACACAGAATGTTAATTTATGATATACGAGTAACATGTTAGAAGAAATTCCCTATGAGGCTTCAAGGGTAGATGCTTATGGTAAATAACAGACAAATAACATAGTTTTGGTATGTCAACCAAGAAAAAAATCATGAAGGAAAAAAAATGAAGCTTTAGAATTCTATTTCATCAATTTTTTTTTCTTTCATTTTTTATTTTCCAATGAGAGTATTGACTAATAAATATATTCATAGTTGAAGATAATAATTCTATCGTACATGTAAGTTGTATGTTCTCTTACGCTCAGTGGTATTTCAACTATATGCGGGCGGGCCAGCCCAATTGGTGGAGGAAACCACCCTTTATGTTTCTGGCAACATAATAGACGAAACATGACAAGGACAGAAAAAAAAATCTACTTCCTGATGCTCTTTAACTCAGACACCATTTGAAAGCTCCTTCCCAACCACCCGGCATCATAAGTTTATTTCCCTCATAACATGGTGTGCTAGCCCAAAGGGTGAAAGAAACCCTCAGGGAACTAACAGACGAGAAAGGATAAGCCCAGGAGGCAAACACTGCACTAACAAATTGGCTCATAACCATCCACTAATAACAACTGATATTGTTACACTACAGAGCACTAGCACACTGGTTAATAGGTTATATTACAAGTTTAAATGGTATAAGGATTAATGGCGAAGACATTTAGTTTATAACAAAGGTCAAAGTTGAAAGGTAATGAGTGAGATTGATCTCTAACCTGCTGCCAATATGTATAAAGTTTAGAGTCTGAGTTCACATGACGATTTTTACAAGCTATCAGAGGTGTACCAGGCTACAAGAACAACAGTCGACAGCCTGTCGGCTTTTACAATTTTTACCACATTATGCTAAGTATATTATAATATCAACAAAACAGTTTGGCAATTTCTAACATTACTAAAACAAACATAGATACCTGTAAAAACACAATCTGATTAAAGTCATATCTTAATTAGCTCCCCGGTATTGAAAAAAGCAAAAGATCAAAAAGGTATTTCATTTAAAAATGTACGCATAATGTCATGTGTAAAACTGGGTTAAACACCCTTCCATAATCCATTTATGACTTTCCTTTGGGATATAGTACGGAGGAGTCAGAAGCTAGACAGAGATCACTGTGTGTTATATGTTTATATTTAGTCTGCTCAATTTTTTCCCTGTATTTTGCATTTAATACGTTATTGTGGAACTGACTTTCTTACATTTTATATACAAAATCTACATGTAGCATAATATCTTTCTGTTGGTAACTCTTTGGTTAATTGGTAAATCCGCGTTTTCTATGCCCAGTGTGGCAGAAGGTGGAGTTAACTATATATAGACCAGCCTGAGTGAGTACATGTATATCATTCAGGGTTTGTTGTCACATATTGTCAGCCAAGCTTCTAATTGGTCAATGTTTTAGGCCACTTTCAGCAGCTTTTTCAGCTAAGCTGTGGAGTGATCCCTCTATACTATATTCCAGCTAGCTTTCCCTGAAATACATGTACCTGGACCACACAGTGCACACAACTCAAACCTGAAGGATCTATCGTTTGTTTGATTGGTGTTAATAACATCGTACTCAAGAGGATTTTGCAAACACGAAGTCGGCTTCGCCACTTCTTTACTCTGGACTATGTATTATGGTGGAAGGGGCTCCCTAATATACACAGATTCATGGGCTGCTTGAACCTGTGCAGTACATCGAGGGAGGATTAGCAGTGAGGCGTGCTAACCAATAGGCCACGGCAGGGGTCCAAGGATCTATTGTACTGTCCTTGGTACATAATAACAACGGGTTTTCAAAGCGATTATATTGCAATACCTTGTATAATTAAACAGGAGAAATAGAATTTAAAAAATATGTCAAATTTTTAACTGACTGGTTTAAAGTTTGACAAAATAAACACATGTGTTTTTACCCAAAGCAAATATGACACAGGTCTTCAGATATAAACACACGTCAATTAGTTAAATACTGAAAATGAAAAATCTAATTCTTTTACACCTGGAAATTTGAGATGGATCACACATGCACGAACTGAAAAGCTAACTGTTGAGTTAGAAACGTTAATGTTCTTGTTGATTTCTATTACCTGTGATTTTGATCCTGAAATACCTAACTCTACCACCTCTAATACATTGTGTAGGCACTCCTTGTCCTGTAAGAGACCATCGTGATCTATCAACCAAAGAGTAAGACTTTTAAATGCCGCTACGATCATAGAATGAAGATCTCGAGAGTGGTTGGGGGCTGGTCGACTACACTGATACACGATGAAATCACAAATCCACTTGACTGTACGCTTACACATCAGTGTGTTGGGGATATTCAGATGAACCTTAAACAGAAAAATATTATTTAAAGGGCAACAAAACTTATAAACAGCCCTTACCTTTATCAAAAGAACGCAAATAACACATGGGGATATCTACCTAATATTTTACTCAGTAGATCATAGCTTCACAACAGATGTGAGTCGAAAGAATAAAATCGCAAACCATAAAAAGCCTGCCATTTTAAATTGAGCAGAAACTACAATATGTGTCAATGGTTCCAACCTCTCAATGACGAGAAGGCAATGTGCCAGCCTTCAAAATGAGTGAAGAAAACCATATGTATACGTTATATTTGTACTAGTAACAAATAAATAGTCTTAGGGCAAATTAGGGGACATAAAACAGGAGGCCAGAAGAAGTCGGCTTAATAGTTCAGGAAGCACCAAGGCACAATAATCTCCAGCCACCGACAGATCTTTTTTCACCAGACCCACATACATTAGAACATTCTGACATAGTGGTCATGACAACACAATATTATTCTGCATAGGAAGGTTGTCCCAGCCACTACTGAGAGTATAATAAACAAGCATCTATCAGTTAAGATTCAGTGATGCCAAACCATAGGTGACACATGGCAGATTGGTGACGTGGGGTTTCACACCTTGCTTAGGGATACATCCCCCCCAATAAGACGGCTTACCAGCCGAATCGACTTTGACATGACTGGCAACATAAAAGACGAGACAGGACAAGGATAGAAAAATGTTGTGATGTCCCTTAGCTCAGAGAGCACCAGGCATGCCAGGGAATCAGGAAGCTCCCACCCAACCGTCTGGGATAAATTTATGAAAGTGATTATTACCTTAGCAAGAGCACAGAGGACCTCCATGGCTGCCAGTGCTGTGTTGAGGTCAGATTTCCATGAGGCCATTAATCTGTTACATACGAGAGAGGTCGCCTGGCCAAATAGACCATGAGCTGTATCTGTAATGCAAGCAAATATTAATCTGTTACAAACTAGAGACGTCGCCCAGCCAAAATAGACCATGAGCTGTATCTGTAATGCAAGCAAACATTAATCTGTTACATACATGTAGGCCTCCTTTGTTTGACTGGTTTTACATCATACTTATTTTACTCACAAGACAGTGTGTCAACATAATGGATGAAGGAAAGCACTTTTTCTGTTACAAGCAACAAACACAATGTAGCTGAATGTGGAGTAAAACAACAATCAATCAATCCTGTATCAGTTTTACTTTATTTAATTTTAGAATGTTTATTTGATTGGAGTTAGTACAATGTGTGAATATAAAACAGATTTTAAAAGTATTAAGATAGTGGTTGTGAAAATAAGCACTGACAAAGACTTTTTATTTAAAGAATGAATTGGACAAAGTTTGAGTTTTCAGAAGAAAATGCTGCAATTTTGGTAACCTGTGACATCATGGGGGTAGCGCTAAAAGATCTGCTGAGTCATTTAAAACATTATTCCAGAAAGCTCTCAGAGACTTGTTATGAAATACAAATGTACTTTGTCACAAAACCAAAGCAGCCATCCACCCCAGTGGAATTATCAGTCACTCAAATATCAAGACTTTCCTTTGGGAATAATTTAGTAATTTTGATTTATGTTTAGAAAGCTTAAAAGAGGGGAAAAGGTAAATAACAATTGGGTTCTTCAGAAACTTTAGATAGCATTTGACAATTCCATAAACATAAAATTATTTTAGTTGGACAGAAATGCTGTACATTACAAAACGTGGTTTAACATGCAATGGGGGCATCCAAGTTTGACCAAACCTCATATGCAGTGGAGGTGAACAAGGCATTAGCAACTACTACCTCCTTTGCAGACAAGTTAATATAGACAATCGCTTGTAAAGGAGGTTGTTAACAGGTAGTAGTAGCGCGTTCATACCTTGTTCGCCTCCACAGCAGAAGAGGTTTGGTCAAACATAGATGCTCAAAAGCATGTTGTACTATGTCTTGTAATGCACGGCATTTCTACCCGTGGACAACTAAACAAATTGCACATGTATGAAGTTGTCAAGTGTTATGTAAAGTTTCCGGAGAAACCCAATTGTTATTTACCTTTTCCCCTTTTTAAATTTTTTTTTTACTATAGCTGGACTCGTGGGGCTGTAATTAGTGTTCTATTTTCTTTTCACACATATACAGTACAGCCCACATCAAAAAGCAAATTAGTGCACTATAAAGTAGTGTGTTATTCCGTTGCTTTAGCTCACTTTAATGCGCTTCAGTGCGCTGCAATGGTAGACTGTCTGTTAATTGTGGTGCACCCT
>JAVFBY010019906.1:0-13477 GCA_034781015.1 Tonicella lineata
AAAGTGATATTTGCTTCCCAGAGAAGGAGGAAACTTACACTAGAGAAAGGCCTTTACCGAGTACTGCATGGTTTTGTTAACACTCAATTTCTTAAAAACTAACGATAAGCACGAACCTTTGACTGATTGCAATTTTTTGTTTGCATATTACCCCTATAGTGAATGTATCGAGAGAGTGTATTCGTTATGTCGGATTGATTGATTGGTGTTTAACGCCGTACTCAAGGATATTTCACTAATGTGACGGCGATGTACTGCAACAGTGGGTAGCCGCACTAACACATACTATAATATGTGAAGTGTTTTGCTTTTTTGTAGAATTAATGATCCTCCAGTGCTAAGTAAAGATAGAATGATTTTGATGAAATGCAGCCTTTAGCCAGAGGGCCGTTGTCTCGGAACAGTTGTAGTTTTTATTGGTTTAATGAGGTTAATCTCTGAAATAAGATACAATTACATGGGACCGTACTTGTTTTAGAAAAGAGGAAAGAATTAAAACTTATTCTAGGTCAATGTTGTTTTGTCACATGTCTTATTTCCTTACGTTAAATGAGTTTTTACTGTTTACATGTTAATTACGGGGTAAAACCCCAATCAAACATACAAATGAAATGGACTGTCTGGCTGTAGCAGTTTTAGTTAAAACATTAAGAACATTTAAGAAAATTGGAGTCAGAAGAAGAGAACAATCACACTTCCACTCGCTGCGAAAATTGGTTGTATAGATTTTCTTTTCAACCAAGTTCTGTAAATTGAATTAACTCAGTTGACCATGATTTCACACTCTTCTGTAAAGTAATAACGATTCAGCCACCAAAGAATATATTTAACAGGAGTGGATATTGGCACAATTAGTTAAAACTCCTCAACGTGACAATTGCCTTGGTCACTGCTGTGTGTCATTTGTTATCTGTGTGTGTGTGCTACACATTAAACGATACTTGTGACGTCATTCCGCTGTACATTATTTTTCAAGAATGTATACTGAGAAGATTCCTATAGACCAAAGATAGTGTCTTTCTAGGAACACGTTTGTAACAAGACACGTTTAACTACAAAGTGATCTTAATGTAACTAGCACATGACTCGATTACATACTACTCTCCAGACAACCTGCTGTCCAATCGACGAGAAACAGCCCACGCCAAACCCGAAGAGTACTGCAGTTCTGACTGGAAATGAATTCATTTTCGGGATTCATATCTTCATTACCATGCAAAGTAGGTCACCCTTTGTGTTGGTCCGGATAGACAGAGAACACTTTGTATCGTTATACAAATATACAACAGGTCCGCGTCGTGGCTTTTTTGTAGTGTTTCTGACTGCAAATCCTCCTTCGATGTACCGCAAAGGTCAAGCCACCCATAGACCAGTCTATATGATGGAGTCTCAGGAGGTGACTTCGGCTATAGCGGGGGTTGTTTTTCTTCAGAGGTTTCTTCACAGTTTTCCACCACAATAAGTAGTACAGAGTAAGAAGTGGAGAAACCGTCGTCATATAAGCGAAATACTCTTGAGTAAGACGTAAAACACTAATCATGTGTAGTATATAGCTCGGAAACCATCTCTGGAATAAGATAAAAACGTTGTAAGTTTAACGAATTCGTTAACAACGAATATGTTATCTTTACCGAAATTATTCGTATTAATACCTTCTAAATGCCTAATGCTATGTTCCCACTGTCGTGCTGTCCGTTACGAATGCGACGATTGGCCATTCGTAGCTGATCGTAGAACTTCTCTGAAATGCCAGGTTTCGATACGAGGTGATGCGAGTCGATACGTACTGGTACGATCTGGTGCGCTTGGGTGCATCATGGTCACGATTGGTCAATTTCAGATGACACGATCTGGTCGCCCGTTCAGATACTATTACAAACGTTCCGATAGGTTTGTACCGATTACGTTCACGATTGGGTCTCGATGTGACACGATCATCACGATCGGATTCCCCGAATTGGGACGATCTGGTACGTGCAAATACCTTCATATACGTTCATCACGAGCTGATGCGCTCTGTTGCGATAGGATAGGATTGTGGTCGCGATGTCTTTTATGCTGAGGATCAAAACTGATCACGATTTGAGCTACATGTACGACTGGACCCCGGCGGATATAAATACAGGCCGACTGACCATGGACTTCGTTGTTTCTTTAACGTCTACAGTGGTGGTGCATGTCTTGTCCAACAGTGATCCTGATCACCACGATTTGTAAGCACGATTAAATGCGATATGTCGCACTTTGCTATCATCAAATACAATCTGATGTAATGATAACGATTAACAATTAATCGTTTTGATCGTAGATTGTTTTTTAACCGTCGAAACCTTTCCTACGATTAACATGATTGCCAAGACTGACCTCAAGACCTGATAATATCTGATAGGATCACCACGTATTACTCCACGATTAAGACCACGATTCCAATCGTGCCGCGAATCGTCATAGTGGGAACCTTGCATAACATATTTATATCTATAAAAAAAACCTCTGTCTGCGTGTGTGTTTTTCTGTGTGCATTTTTCTCCCAAACCAAAAGAGATAGACCTCAAAAACTATATATTCCCCACAAACTTATATATTCTGAAAGGGTTTCAGTAAAGGTTTTAGGCACATAAAAAATGGGGGCCACCTTCTGACCCTTGACTGACTTTTTCAAAATGCCACTACAGAAGGGGCCTCCATCTGATACATTGAAATATATCGCGACCTTAGAGTTACAAGTTTCTAACTAACATTTTGGTCATTTTGAAAAAATCGCTTGCAAAGTTAGATTGCTACTTGTGCACATCCTTATTATTTCCTAGCAAAGCTTAAGCCTCATTGGTGGAAAGTTGCACATAGAACCCTGTTTTTTTTAAAGAAGGTACCCACTAGTGAATTGGGACTTTGTAATTACTGTTGTGGACATATAATTACTGTTGTGGACATAAGACCGACGAGTTTCACATAATACTCTCTTGCTAGTAGATATAACTTTGTAATCCCAACATTATCCACTATCAATCTCATTTTTTGCCAAAAATCTTAGTTAGAACCCTGTAATTCTAAGGACGCGATATATTGATTGTTGTAACTCCTCCTTCTAGCACTGTACCTAATCACTTCGAGTTTGGTTGGACTAGCGACGCGGTGCGGGCACAGTTAGTAAATAATAAAGTAAACTATAAAATAACATATTTATCAGTATTGAGAGAGAACTCAATATTATTGTAAATTATCGTTACTATTCTAACATTGATAAGGATTCTAATCTAATCAGAACCCAATGTTATCACAAAAAACCGTAACAGATTTGTGTACTGATCGTGGCTTAGTCATTACATTACTGAGGCTTCATTGTATCCTATTACGAAGACTTCATCATATCGTATTTTCTAAGAGACGCTCGTAAATCTTTCATTTCAATTACCACATTGATGTATAATAATATCATATTGTTTGGTCACATGTAAACATAATGTCAGTTAGATGGCTTTGTAAGATGACATTTGAAGCTATTGTACCTTTTAAAGCATTAGTGTAAATTCTATGTCTTTTGCAGTTCATTTCCATACAAAAACCGTCTTTTTGGTACACTTGATACATTCCGTTAAAGCCCCACTAACCGCTATATGTGCTAAAACTATTTATAAAAGGAAAATCGACGAGTTTCTGTATTTTTCCCAGATATAAAAAGTTATGAACTTTCCATTTTTTTCCATAAACTTAAAGTTTTGATTTCCTACTTTTCTTTAAAATCAAAGTAAAAGTTTGTATTTACTTGGGTATCCATGGAAATAAAGACGCGCCACAACATCTACGATACCTGGGCACGACTAATTTTAGCTAACGCTGTAAGATACACATGTCTTTGGCTTTCTAGAGCGCTTTGTGGCTAATAAAAACAACGGGAAACGTTGCATTATATATTTTAGATAACGAAATGTCATTTTAGTGATAAATTGTGTGCTAATATTGCTAAAGCTACCATCTCGTTTAGCAGTTAGTGGGGCTTTAAGTTATTTTATACACTGTTAACAAGATCCTAACTACCGTGTGTTTGAGCGGCATTTAAAAGTTGGGATACTTACATATGACAGGACCTTATGGATTGCAACCTCTTGTCTCTATGCCTGGACCATTCTCGAAAAATTGACTCAGTATTAGACTTGCGATTGTCAAGTTCCTGCATATCTCCTTAATTGGAAAATAATTTATGCAGACACGGAAAACTTTCCGGAAATAGCCGAAGCTGTTCATTCGCCAAGTGAACTGTCAAAACAAGTAAGCAATTTTTTTCCTGAGGACAGGGTACCCCACGTGACTTTCAAGATTTAATAAAACATAATTTAAAGAGGCGAATTAACGAATTAAACCAGGTTTTCTATATTTTTATATTATGACACAAAGTATAAACTTTTAGAAAGTATCAATCCCGAGAATGTGCGACATATCGTATTAAAATAATACTAAATTCTGCAAAAATCTAGAATGCGGGTCTCATTATAGATTTTACAGATTTAAGAATTAATTTAATATGGTATAAAAATCGTTCTCAAGGTTCATACTGTCTGAAAGCTTATAAAAATATAGAAAACCCGTTTTTAATTAGTTTAAGTCGATTTTTGGCCTAAATTCTGCGAAAAAGCTTCTTTAATCATGATTCTGAGTAGTTGTAAGAGAAAATGGTAAGAGGAGACACATTTGGGGCGAGACGCGTTGATTTATTTTTTATAAATCTGCAATTTGACCTTAAATTTCACACACATTAAATTAGCACTTAGCAATTCCAAATACGACATAACAAATGGAGAGATATTTACGTATGGTTTAATCAGATTGTGATACCTCCAAACTAAAGTATGGAATCAGAGTAGATTCAACACGTGTACAACACAAGTACGTCTGACATTGGAGTCGACTTGACACATATTTTTTTTTACCGAGTTACGTTACCCGTATGGTTTGGTAATTAAATGCTATTTTTAACCTATAGCAGATAGCACAGGCGTTTATATTCCTGTTGTTTTATCTTCGCATCCAAATGTAATTCCTCAGTGTTTTTGTGTATTTTTTTTTTTGCGTTTTGAAAAAAATAACGGAGATAAACAGTTTATGTTGTAGACTTTGTCAGGATTTATTTCGCACGGTGGTGTTACTTACACATGTGCTAGTCGGTACTAATTCTATGCAGCATGGCTCGATCCAGCACAGAACCCACTGGAAGGATGACTGATAGACGTAGTTAAGCAGTATTTAACGTTTTTAAGATCTGTTCTGTCATAGCTTATAGGTCGGTTAATATAAATAATTAATCAGTTCAACATAACAAAAGTAATGTTATATGCAATTTTGCAATTAACTTGAGGTAAATTTAAAATAAAACTCAATGAATTACACCAGTGTAAATCGAATTTCTTGTGTGTTTTTTAAAATATACCTTTGCCTTTTTACGAGACGTGTTATGTTATGGGTACTTTTGGGTAGTCAGTTCGTCCGTTGAAAACCGCCTAAGGGATTCGGTGCCAACTGAATATTTCATGTGGAAATATGTCGTCTGGGATTGAATTTAGCGTGTAGCCGCCAAGTGGCGAAAAAAATCTAAATTTGGTATCCGGAAGTTTTATTCAATTCAGTATGAGTATTTAGTGTGGCAAGATTGAGTTTGGCATATATATGGTTACAATTAGCAACACATGGCCGTTAACTTGAAAAACCACACGCTGATTTCTGGTCGAACTTAGTAACAATATTTCACCCAGGTGGGAAGTTGTCGGTTGGTAATGATATCCACGAATGTCCGCCACCGTGTGTTTCTGCCTATAGGTGGCGCCATATTTAGTCGGGTGAAGTATAAATTCAGTTTCCAGTTGATTACTTGAAAACCGCACATCGCACTTTGTATGAAAATATTTAATTTGGTAACAAAGCTTGCAACTTATTAATAGTCCATGCAGCAAAATGGCGTTTGGTATCGTACAATGTATTAACAATAATTATGAATGAAAACTCATAACATTCCACAAAAAAACGTTATCAATAACTTTGTTTATCTCGTAGGGATTCTACTAAGCATTAGCTTTAAACTAGGCAGTCGATAAAATCATAAACATATTTGTATGTTTACCACTGACTTTCAAATAAGTTCAAGATAAGACGTCCAGCGAACTCCGTAACAACGCAACAGAAAAGGAACAAACTAGAAAAAATGTGGTAATGCGTGGGATAAAGTCTGTTATTGTGTCTGCCAAGCTCATGCAGTTAACAGCACTTAGCTATTTTAAGACAATTGTTGTTGTGTTATACGTAAATGATACATATTTACGTTTCTTGTAGTGTGGTGGTGGCTTTCTTCATTTGTTGGCAGGCTTTCCATGCCCATGGAGCTGTATATTAAACGCGAAGCTGACTGGAATAAAGAGCATATTGTAGTTCAGAGGCATCTGTTTTATGTATCAGGTATGTATGATGTACATGCATGTATAGTAAGTACCTCAGAACTTCTACAGAAGGATATCCTTTTGTCTTGTGAATAGTGTGCATCTTTCGGCACACAGAATGGACTACTGGAGATGAGTGTAGGCCTACTCTAGTACTCTTAAATTGTCATCACTCAACATGGAATTTTATATCCTTGTTGAAGTCAAGCGTTTTCATGATAAATCACCAGTGTACCCACCGGATCAAACCAATATACCATACCATACAACACTCTGGCATTTATTACTCTACGGTTGTTTTCTAATTTTCTGACAGTTGTATTAAAAACTGCATACCGTATGGGTTCTCAAACATGTAAACAATACCATAAATCCTCATGTGTAATATATCCTTGGGATAGTTAGAAGACGTTCGAGTTAACATCTGCTGTACCTGTGAAACCTCAATTCTACCAGTCTAACTAACAAGGCTGCACTGGGTATTTCCGCCACGAATCGACTCAACCTTCGTTATGTTAAGCTCAGGGCTCTTTATGACAGTTATCATTGAATCAGCAGGGTTTCGAGAGCCACTTTTTTTACCCGTGTCATTTTCTCATGTGAAAGTGCTTGTACAAAAAATGACATTTCTGCCAACAACAAAACCCCCCACACATTAATGATTCAATTTTATTCCACGCAATCTGCGACTAAGAGCACTCTGCCTTAATGTTTTCCTTTCTCAAAGAGGTTTCAAAACAAGACGAGAACTCAACATTTATTTACGAATCTGGTACGTGCAAATACCTTCATATACGTTCATCACGAGCTGATGCGCTCTGTTGCGATAGGATAGGATTGTGGTCGCGATGTCTTTTATGCTGAGGATCAAAACTGATCACGATTTGAGCTACATGTACGACTGGACCCCGGCGGATATAAATACAGGCCGACTGACCATGGACTTCGTTGTTTCTTTAACGTCTACAGTGGTGGTGCATGTCTTGTCCAACAGTGATCCTGATCACCACGATTTGTAAGCACGATTAAATGCGATATGTCGCACTTTGCTATCATCAAATACAATCTGATGTAATGATAACGATTAACAATTAATCGTTTTGATCGTAGATTGTTTTTTAACCGTCGAAACCTTTCCTACGATTAACATGATTGCCAAGACTGACCTCAAGACCTGATAATATCTGATAGGATCACCACGTATTACTCCACGATTAAGACCACGATTCCAATCGTGCCGCGAATCGTCATAGTGGGAACCTTGCATAACATATTTATATCTATAAAAAAAACCTCTGTCTGCGTGTGTGTTTTTCTGTGTGCATTTTTCTCCCAAACCAAAAGAGATAGACCTCAAAAACTATATATTCCCCACAAACTTATATATTCTGAAAGGGTTTCAGTAAAGGTTTTAGGCACATAAAAAATGGGGGCCACCTTCTGACCCTTGACTGACTTTTTCAAAATGCCACTACAGAAGGGGCCTCCATCTGATACATTGAAATATATCGCGACCTTAGAGTTACAAGTTTCTAACTAACATTTTGGTCATTTTGAAAAAATCGCTTGCAAAGTTAGATTGCTACTTGTGCACATCCTTATTATTTCCTAGCAAAGCTTAAGCCTCATTGGTGGAAAGTTGCACATAGAACCCTGTTTTTTTTAAAGAAGGTACCCACTAGTGAATTGGGACTTTGTAATTACTGTTGTGGACATATAATTACTGTTGTGGACATAAGACCGACGAGTTTCACATAATACTCTCTTGCTAGTAGATATAACTTTGTAATCCCAACATTATCCACTATCAATCTCATTTTTTGCCAAAAATCTTAGTTAGAACCCTGTAATTCTAAGGACGCGATATATTGATTGTTGTAACTCCTCCTTCTAGCACTGTACCTAATCACTTCGAGTTTGGTTGGACTAGCGACGCGGTGCGGGCACAGTTAGTAAATAATAAAGTAAACTATAAAATAACATATTTATCAGTATTGAGAGAGAACTCAATATTATTGTAAATTATCGTTACTATTCTAACATTGATAAGGATTCTAATCTAATCAGAACCCAATGTTATCACAAAAAACCGTAACAGATTTGTGTACTGATCGTGGCTTAGTCATTACATTACTGAGGCTTCATTGTATCCTATTACGAAGACTTCATCATATCGTATTTTCTAAGAGACGCTCGTAAATCTTTCATTTCAATTACCACATTGATGTATAATAATATCATATTGTTTGGTCACATGTAAACATAATGTCAGTTAGATGGCTTTGTAAGATGACATTTGAAGCTATTGTACCTTTTAAAGCATTAGTGTAAATTCTATGTCTTTTGCAGTTCATTTCCATACAAAAACCGTCTTTTTGGTACACTTGATACATTCCGTTAAAGCCCCACTAACCGCTATATGTGCTAAAACTATTTATAAAAGGAAAATCGACGAGTTTCTGTATTTTTCCCAGATATAAAAAGTTATGAACTTTCCATTTTTTTCCATAAACTTAAAGTTTTGATTTCCTACTTTTCTTTAAAATCAAAGTAAAAGTTTGTATTTACTTGGGTATCCATGGAAATAAAGACGCGCCACAACATCTACGATACCTGGGCACGACTAATTTTAGCTAACGCTGTAAGATACACATGTCTTTGGCTTTCTAGAGCGCTTTGTGGCTAATAAAAACAACGGGAAACGTTGCATTATATATTTTAGATAACGAAATGTCATTTTAGTGATAAATTGTGTGCTAATATTGCTAAAGCTACCATCTCGTTTAGCAGTTAGTGGGGCTTTAAGTTATTTTATACACTGTTAACAAGATCCTAACTACCGTGTGTTTGAGCGGCATTTAAAAGTTGGGATACTTACATATGACAGGACCTTATGGATTGCAACCTCTTGTCTCTATGCCTGGACCATTCTCGAAAAATTGACTCAGTATTAGACTTGCGATTGTCAAGTTCCTGCATATCTCCTTAATTGGAAAATAATTTATGCAGACACGGAAAACTTTCCGGAAATAGCCGAAGCTGTTCATTCGCCAAGTGAACTGTCAAAACAAGTAAGCAATTTTTTTCCTGAGGACAGGGTACCCCACGTGACTTTCAAGATTTAATAAAACATAATTTAAAGAGGCGAATTAACGAATTAAACCAGGTTTTCTATATTTTTATATTATGACACAAAGTATAAACTTTTAGAAAGTATCAATCCCGAGAATGTGCGACATATCGTATTAAAATAATACTAAATTCTGCAAAAATCTAGAATGCGGGTCTCATTATAGATTTTACAGATTTAAGAATTAATTTAATATGGTATAAAAATCGTTCTCAAGGTTCATACTGTCTGAAAGCTTATAAAAATATAGAAAACCCGTTTTTAATTAGTTTAAGTCGATTTTTGGCCTAAATTCTGCGAAAAAGCTTCTTTAATCATGATTCTGAGTAGTTGTAAGAGAAAATGGTAAGAGGAGACACATTTGGGGCGAGACGCGTTGATTTATTTTTTATAAATCTGCAATTTGACCTTAAATTTCACACACATTAAATTAGCACTTAGCAATTCCAAATACGACATAACAAATGGAGAGATATTTACGTATGGTTTAATCAGATTGTGATACCTCCAAACTAAAGTATGGAATCAGAGTAGATTCAACACGTGTACAACACAAGTACGTCTGACATTGGAGTCGACTTGACACATATTTTTTTTTACCGAGTTACGTTACCCGTATGGTTTGGTAATTAAATGCTATTTTTAACCTATAGCAGATAGCACAGGCGTTTATATTCCTGTTGTTTTATCTTCGCATCCAAATGTAATTCCTCAGTGTTTTTGTGTATTTTTTTTTTTGCGTTTTGAAAAAAATAACGGAGATAAACAGTTTATGTTGTAGACTTTGTCAGGATTTATTTCGCACGGTGGTGTTACTTACACATGTGCTAGTCGGTACTAATTCTATGCAGCATGGCTCGATCCAGCACAGAACCCACTGGAAGGATGACTGATAGACGTAGTTAAGCAGTATTTAACGTTTTTAAGATCTGTTCTGTCATAGCTTATAGGTCGGTTAATATAAATAATTAATCAGTTCAACATAACAAAAGTAATGTTATATGCAATTTTGCAATTAACTTGAGGTAAATTTAAAATAAAACTCAATGAATTACACCAGTGTAAATCGAATTTCTTGTGTGTTTTTTAAAATATACCTTTGCCTTTTTACGAGACGTGTTATGTTATGGGTACTTTTGGGTAGTCAGTTCGTCCGTTGAAAACCGCCTAAGGGATTCGGTGCCAACTGAATATTTCATGTGGAAATATGTCGTCTGGGATTGAATTTAGCGTGTAGCCGCCAAGTGGCGAAAAAAATCTAAATTTGGTATCCGGAAGTTTTATTCAATTCAGTATGAGTATTTAGTGTGGCAAGATTGAGTTTGGCATATATATGGTTACAATTAGCAACACATGGCCGTTAACTTGAAAAACCACACGCTGATTTCTGGTCGAACTTAGTAACAATATTTCACCCAGGTGGGAAGTTGTCGGTTGGTAATGATATCCACGAATGTCCGCCACCGTGTGTTTCTGCCTATAGGTGGCGCCATATTTAGTCGGGTGAAGTATAAATTCAGTTTCCAGTTGATTACTTGAAAACCGCACATCGCACTTTGTATGAAAATATTTAATTTGGTAACAAAGCTTGCAACTTATTAATAGTCCATGCAGCAAAATGGCGTTTGGTATCGTACAATGTATTAACAATAATTATGAATGAAAACTCATAACATTCCACAAAAAAACGTTATCAATAACTTTGTTTATCTCGTAGGGATTCTACTAAGCATTAGCTTTAAACTAGGCAGTCGATAAAATCATAAACATATTTGTATGTTTACCACTGACTTTCAAATAAGTTCAAGATAAGACGTCCAGCGAACTCCGTAACAACGCAACAGAAAAGGAACAAACTAGAAAAAATGTGGTAATGCGTGGGATAAAGTCTGTTATTGTGTCTGCCAAGCTCATGCAGTTAACAGCACTTAGCTATTTTAAGACAATTGTTGTTGTGTTATACGTAAATGATACATATTTACGTTTCTTGTAGTGTGGTGGTGGCTTTCTTCATTTGTTGGCAGGCTTTCCATGCCCATGGAGCTGTATATTAAACGCGAAGCTGACTGGAATAAAGAGCATATTGTAGTTCAGAGGCATCTGTTTTATGTATCAGGTATGTATGATGTACATGTATGTATAGTAAGTACCTCGGAACTTTTACAGAAGGATATCCTTTTGTCTGGTGAATAGTGTGCATCTTTCGGCACACAGAATGGACTACTGGAGATGAGTGTAGTCCTACTCTAGTACTCTTAAATTGTCATCACTCAACATGGAATTTAATATCCTTGTTGAAGTCAAGCGTTTTCATGATAAATCACCAGTGTACCCACCGGATCAAACCAATATACCATACAGCACTCTGGCATTTATTACTCTACGGTTGTTTTCTAATTTTCTGACAGCTGTATTAAAAACTGCATACCGTATGGGTTCTCAAACATGCAAACAATACCATAAATCCTCATGTGTAATATATCCCTGGGATAGTTAGAAGACGTTCAAGTTAACATCTGCTGTACCTGTGAAACCTCAATTCTACAAGTCTAACTAACAAGGCTGCACTGGGTATTTCCGCCACGAATCGACTCAACCTTAGTTATGTTAAGCTCTTTATGACAGTTATCATTGAATCAGCAGGGTTTCGAGCGCCACTTTTTTACCCGTGTCATTTTCTCATGTGAAAGTGCTTGTACAAAAAATAACATTTCTGCCAACATCAAACCCCCCAACACATAAATGGTTCAATTTTATTCCACGCAATCTGCGACTAAGAGCACTCTGCCTTAATGTTTTCCTCTCTCAAAGAAGTTTCAAAACAGGATGAGAACTCAACATTTATTTACGAATCTTTAAGAGGAAAAAAAAGCCATGTCAAGAAAACAAATCCATTGTTACAAAATTTTGTGATAAATATCAGTACCCTATTTTTTATAATAAAAAAAAACGGATATTGATATAGAAATGTGTATATCCTTTGGAATTGTACTGTGTTATCGCCTATACCCAGTACTGAAGGGTTTTGTTAACACTCCCTTTCCCAAAACTGCTTAAGTTACATTCATAAAACTTTTACATCATATAGATCAGTTTGGGTAGATGTGCCTTTTACAGGTTTAATCATCCCACTGTCTCATTTATGTACTTTTTAAGGTGCTAAATCTATTTTTTTTAAAATTATTTATTTATTATCCAATTAGCACGAACCTTTGACTGATTGCGATTTTTGTTTGCTTATTACGTCTATAGTGAATGTATCGAGGGGGGTGTATTCGTTATCTCGGATTGATTGATTATTTGGTGTTAGGCTCCGTACTCGAGGTTATTTCATTTATGTGATGGCGATGTACTGCAACAGTATTTAGCCACACTAACAAACCATACAATGTGAAGAGTTTTGCTCTTTTGTAGAATGAATGTTCTTCCAGTGCTAAATAAAGATAGAATGATTATGATCAAAACATGCTGCCCTTAGCTAGAGGGCCGTTATCTCGGAACAGTTGTAGTTTTTATTGGTTGAATGAGGTTAATTTCTAAAGTTAGATACAACAGCATGGGATTCCTTGCCCGTTGTACGACCGTACTTGTTTTAGAAAAGAGGAAAGAATTAAAACCTATTATTGTAGGTCGATGAAATTTTGTCACATGTCTTATTTCCTTACCTTAAATGAGTTTTTACTGTTTATATGTAAATCACGGCGTAAAACCCCAATTAAACAAACAAATGAAATAGACAGTCTGGCAGCAGCAGTTTTAAATAAAACATTAAGAACATTTAAGAAAATTGGAGTCTGAAGAAGAGAACAATCACACTTCCACTCGCAGCGAAAATTGGTTGCATTGATTTTCTTTTCAACCTAGTTCTGTAAATTACATTAACTCAGTTGACCATGATTTCACACTCCTCTGTAAAGTAATA
>JAVFBY010020017.1:0-21092 GCA_034781015.1 Tonicella lineata
CCTACAATGGATGAAATACTTGACATTGAAACCTCAAAGGAAAAAATAGTCACAGATGACGAACCTACAATGGGTGAAATACTTGAAGATGATGAATCAACAAGGGAAGTAATAATTCAAGATGATGAACTTACAATGGAAAAAATTCTTGAAATTCAGACTTCAGAGGAAGAAACACTTGAAGAGGACAAAATAACAAATGAAAATATAGTTCAAGATTACGAACCTACAAAGGAAGAAATGTTTGTAGATGCTGAACCTACAAAAGAAAAAATCCAGGTACATGATGAACCTACAGAGGAAGAAATACTTGCAGATAAACATACAATGGGTGAAACACCTGAAATTGAAGCCTCAAAGGAAATAATACTTGAAGATGATGAAACTACAAAGGAAGAAATATTTGTAGATGCTGAACCTGCAAAGGAAACAATCCGGGTACATGATGAACCAACAGACGAAGAAACACTTAAAAATGATGAAATAAAGGAAAACATACCTCAATATTATGAAGCTACAAAGGAAGAAAAGCTTGCATATGACGAATCTATGAATGAAGAAGAACTTGAACATAATGAACCCATAAAGGAAGATGATGAATCTACGAAGGAAGAAACACTTGAAAATTTCAAACCTACAAAGGAAGAAATATGTGCAGATGAGGAACCTTCAAAGGAAGAAATACTTGCTGATAAACCTGCAATGGGTGAAATACCTGGAATTGAAGCTTTTAAGGAAATAATACTTGGAGATGACGAAATTACAAAGACAGAAATGCCTCAAGATGATGAACATACAATGAGTGGAATACTTCAATGGGATGCATCTGCAGAGGATGAAAACATTACAATTGATGAACCTACTGAGGAAACAACACTTAAAGTTGAACCTACAATGGAACACATCACTGAAATAGAACAAGGGCAGGAAAATGATCCCACAATGGAAAACTTACTTGAAGAGGAACAGCCTACAAGAGAAGGAATACTTGAAGTTTACGAACCGTATATGCCAATGGATTATGATACTGCTGAATCTGCCAGCGAGGATGAGGGTGAAATGGTAAGAGAAGTAAATCCACCACAAATACACCTTGGAAATTCTGTGACTGATGACGAAAAAGTTGATACATTGCAAATACAGACCGATGAATCAGAAATCCAGTTGACAGTTACAGACAATGTATCCACCGAATCAGGTGATCTCATTCAAGACCAGACAGATGAATCAGCCGGTGCTTCTCAGTCTGATGATGAATTCACAGATGCAAAAAGTTCTATTGAACAATCATCAGAAGTTCTGTATGCAAGCGATGATCTATCTGTTTCAACTGAAGAATCCGTGGTAACTGTTATTACCACTGAAAACATAGCCCAATCTGGTTGCATAATGGGTGATGATCTATATGAAATAAATAGGACAGAAATTCAGAAAGAAATCAAAATCGAAGAAGAATGTGATAGTGTTGTCAACACTGAACATTTCACACAGGCTGTATCTGCAGAAGAACAGAAATGTGTTGATGTGTCAGCTATGGTTACACATCAGGGAGACATATCCAAATTTAAAGATTCAAGTGACAATGAGGAAACATCTAAACCTGTTAATGAAATGGTCCCTGAACTTCACCTTACAGAAGTCAATGAAGTAGAAACTGCCAAGGCTGAAATAACTGAATATTCAGAAAAAGTTTCTATATGTGATGAAGCAGAAATGGGTGGATCATTCATAGGCAAAAAAGAAGACCAGCTACAATTATCTATAGATAACACAAAATCAGATGGTTTTGCAGACAATTTGAAGCCAATAAACTCTGAAAGTACAGAAGACGTTTGTGAAGTTATGGAAATCCAAGAACCGTTCATGCCTGTAGATTACGACACCGCAGAATCCGGATCAGAAGATGAATACGATTTTGAAGAAGAAAAGAGAAAAGAAGAAGTGGAGGGAGCATGTGCTGCTATGCCCATTGACTATGACTCTACTAACTCTGCAAACGAAGATGACATAGAGCTTTGGGATAATGTTCCCCAAAGCACACAGCATATTGATGAAGATGATTACAGCACTTCTGGCAGTGAGGGTGAATATGATTTTGTCTCCGCTGCTAAAAATTTTGAAGAATCTGGAAATGCTGGGAAATACACCGTCTGTGTTTATGGCATGACAACAGAAAGTGACAAATTTGAATCACAGTTCGAGAAAGATATAGACAACATTGAAGGTCAGTCTGATGATGGAACTTTCTATGAAAATATCACTGATGATGTTAGTCATAAATTTCCTGTTGATTCGGAAACAGACTCAACGTATGACAACCTTCCAGGCAGTAGAACGCCTGAAGTAGCCGACCTTGATGTACATGATGTCACCAATGGTACAAGTCAAGAAGAGCTGATTAACACAGGCTGGATTGATGCCGTTTCTATTGCAGTCCCTCAATTACCGCAAAGAGAAGAACAACCAAAACCCATTGAAGGTGATGAAACAGAAATACTTAGACTTTTACAAAGTGTTGTCAATGCTGTTGTGGGAGCTAAAGCTGCAGTGGGAGGTATGCTAAATTCTGATGATAGAGGTACACAAGATGCTCTTACCGAGGAAGAGTTGAGGATTACATTAGCCGAAGCTGACAGCACACAAAAACATGTTGAAAAGCTTATTGATGATGTACGAGCCAGTTTAATGCAACCCCAGAGAGACTCTAGGGATTTTGACGTATGGCGCGGAGAGGAAAGCACTATGGAAGTCGTTTCAGGCCGTGAATTCACCCCACAACCTTCTGAAAAAGTTACAGTTTCTGATCTTGAACGTGAAGAGGTTTCTGACACACCAGACGACAAAATACAGCCTGAGACAGAGATGGATGATTATAATATCTTAGATCATGATGTCCCACAATCTAATGAACAAGATTTATTTGAAAACCTCAACCTATTTCAAGAGGTAGATCATATTAACACAGAGAGTCTTGCTGAGCCAAGCACAGATACAGATGCTTCACAAGCATCTTTTGTTTCAAGTGAAGATCGCCATCTCCAAGGCAAAAATAGAAATGCGAAAACAGATAATGAGGAATACTTCATTGGTTCATCACTAGAGTATATCGGCTATAACCCAGCGATTACTTCTACTGTGTCAGAAAGCTACTCTGAATCCACAGAAGAAACAGTGATGGATTGTGGGGAAATGAATCCGGTTAAATTTGAAGAGCTCAGCTTTGAGCTTTCAGCAGGCAATAAAGACACCCCTTTGAATATAAGCGAAGACATGAAAGGCATCAAATTTGAAACACCTCTTATTAAGAAGGATATCCAGCAAACACATGGAGACAATGTTGATAAAGACTTCAACGATCATAGTCTGACAGGTGAAATGGAATCTGCCAAATCAAAGGATGAAACCATTACTAGCACAAATCTAACGGCATTTGAAGACATTACACTACAGGATCAACTTGACATTCAGCATCAGTCTAACGAAACAAAACCAGTAAGTGACATCAATATATCAGTTCAGAATAAAATGTTTCAGGCTTTTAAAGAATTTGCCTGTGAATTTCCAAAATCAACAGCTGATAACTATATCCCGGATTTACTTGAAGATAATCGCCCATCGTCAGAAGAGAGAAGAATGCAATCTGATTCACAGGAACAAGTTCAGGAAAACGATGGTATTCCAATAGACACGAATGTGCTAGATACTGATTGTATCATCTTGTCTGATGAAGGCAATTCTTCAGTGGATAATCAACTGGACACTGATTCAGAAGGATCAGAAACAACAGAATATAAAGCTGGTGTACCTGATTGGCTTGATTCAAACCTTCTTAGTAGTGAGGAAAGGAGAATGCAAGCTGCTGCTGCAAACAAAAAGACTTCGGAAGAGAGATTTTCAATGTATGGGTTGCTTAGTTCAGATTCTCTACAAAGCAACCTTGAAAAAATCTCAGATGAGCAATCACAAAACCCTGAATTTGTATTCCAGGATGACTCAAGCTTTGCATCTTCTGAAGAGAGACGATTACAATCTGATTCAAGAAAGGCTTTATCTGTTCAAGATGCTGATTACAAAACATCAGATATCTTCTTAGATACCGATAATCTACAAAGTTTACATAAAGATGAGAAACTGATGCTAACTAACATAGACGCCTATTCTAAACAGACAGCAGATACAGTAAGTGAAAACGTAGCAGAACTATCAGTTTGCATTTCCAACGAAGACAGTGTCCCAGATAATCTTCATGCCATTGATCATGTTGAGCTGCATTTGGATGAGAGTGAGATTCCAACTAAAGATACTAAACTTCTCACAAGCAAGGAAAAGTCACCACTAGATAAACAGGATGTGCCTGATTGGCTTCATTCAAATCAACCTACTAGCGAGGAAAGGAGAATGCAAGCTGGTTTAGCAAACAAAGAGACTTCCAAAGAAAAATTCTCAATGGACAACGAATTTGTAGGTTTAGGGTCACTTCAATCCAAATCAGAAACCCTATCAGATGAACGCTCACAAAGCCCAAAATATATTTTTGATGACAAATCAAACAATGCATCTTCCGAAGATAGGAGAATGCAATCTGATTTCCTAAAAGCTATGTCAGTTCAAGATACCGACTCCAAAAGCTCAGAGATTTGTTTAGATACCGACAAATTATCACACAATTATCATGAAAATGTTGAGATCGAAAAGAAGGAAGACAGCAGTCATGATGAAAGCAAATTGGCTGTCAATGTAAATGAAGAGGAAAAGCCAGCAGCCATGAGTGACACAAGATTACCAAACAATGCTCCTGACTGGCTCGATTCAGATCTTCTGTCTAGTGAGGAAAGACGGTTGCAGGCTGATGCATTTAACAAAGATACTAAAAACGATTTTTTTACGATGGGAAATGAGCGCATTGACACTGACAATGTAACATTACAAGAAAGTATTGATTCTGCAAAAGAAAATAGAAGTTTATTTGATGATCAAGTTGTCCCAATTGAAGACTTGCAAGAGGAACTTGTGATTGATGTTCAGCATGGTGATGAAAATGATATATTATCTGCTGAGGAAAGACGAATGCAGGCTGAGGCTCTGAAAGAAAACCAATTGCAGAGAGACGCACAGGAGTTACTTTCTTCTGCAGAAAGTAGAGGTGGGTCTATAGCATTCAAACTGAAAAATGGAGATGCCACTGATCTTGAGTTGCATAATGCATCTGGAAAATCAGCTGTGAAACCACATACAGATGAAACTCCAACAACCACAGATCCAGAATCCTTTGATCCTGAAGCCGTTGAAAATATTCAAACCCTGAATGTGTCTTCAGATGACGGAAACGTATCCCGGGTACATTCATCCAGCGAAGACAGAAGAATAGAAGAAAACACTTCAGATGTCAAAGAAGATGAGGAGGAGTATTTCATCGGCTCTTCAATTCAATTTATAAATCTCTCTCTAGAAATGCTTCCAGATTTCGAATCTGTGTTATCCCCAGCTTATTCAGAAAGATGTAATTTGACTGAAGAAAACATAACTTTCACCACGGGTTCCATTACACATATTGACATCGATGATACAACTGATAACTATGAAACACCCGAGACTGTTCAAGCAGAAAATCAAAATGTTATCGTTGAAGAATACTTATGTACCGAAAACAACCCACAAACTGTTTTGACAGCTGAGGAGAGAGACACATCGTCGGTCACAACTCAAATTACTTCATTTGTTGAGGCTGTTCCTGAGCATAAAGTTCTTTACAAGGTCATGACAGACTATATTGTTGATGACAGAAGTCGTGGCAGTGGAAGTTCCTCATTACCAGGCTGTCTTACAACATCTATGTGTGAAGAGAGTTCAGATCGTGACGTGGTCTCTGCGACTTTCTCACAAGTCAACGTTCCTGCTACAAACTATGTCACAAGCTACGATTTGCCTGCAGATGGCTTACCTGATTTCGAAAGTATTTGCACAGACAATGACAGTGTATTTACAAACTCTCTGGAGTCTGAAATGGAAAGACGAAAATACACAAATGTGTTAGTTCTATCTCTTCAAGATCAGGACAACAGACCGAAAGACTTGTCCGCACAAGGAACTGATACTGTGAAGGAAGAAAACAGACCAGAATCCAGAGAATCATCTGTAGAAAGAAGTGAACGATTCTTGTCATACAGTGAACGAGAAGTATTCTCCTCAAATATGCTTGTATTTAAATTGAACAAATGGAATTCAACCCAAATCCAACACCAAGTTTCGTCATCGGAAACCCATGACGATTTTGACAAATTCTCTATTTCTGAAAGTGTACCAGATATAGATGGCATCGATGAGGCAACCAGCTTAGTGGCAACTATGGGATCAAGAAATGAAACATCCATCACGTCCTCTGTTACGTTTGACGTCAACCAAATAGACATGATATCAACTCCATTCGAATCCCAGCTGAATATCTCGGAATACATTCCACAGAAAGGTGCCATGATTGAAGATGAGACTGCAGAAACAACAGCAGGCGACCCAATTATCACATCCTGTACAGACATATCACAAACAAGTGGCATTAAAACAAGTCAATCGTCCAAAATTACGGAACAATCCTATCATTCTGAACGTCCAAGAGCTGAAGTAATGTCGTTTGAATTGATAGGCGACTATAGCAATATACCAAAAGTAGGAGAATGCAATACCATTGAAAAGACTGACCAAAACACTTTAGTACAGGAAAATGTTGACGAAGGAGAAAATCTTGAAGAAATAACTGAAGCGGGAAGACAAGTTGAAGTAGAAATTGAAGATGAAACATCTGTTTTGGCTAGTGAGGAGTTGAGACAACACAAAGAAGAAAGCCAAGATTTAACAACTGGAATACTCTGTGAAAATGTAAACGAACAGAAAGTAGCGATACAAGAGAAAACAAATGCAGCAGGAACTGAAAAGGGAACCAAACTTGAAATGGAAAAAGAAGAACAGACAGCTAGCTGTTTCACCGAGCATGAAAACCAACACGAAGTAGAAATCCAAGAACAAATAACTGGTGTAGATGGAAGCCAATATGAAGAAGAAAATCATGAGCATTTAACTGTTGTCTTAAGTGACGAAAGACAAGAACCTGAAGATCGACAAGATCAATTAACTGATGTCATCAGTGAAAAAGGAAACCAACTTGAAGCAGAAAATTTCCAATATCAAATACCTGCTGTCATAAGTGAAATAGGCAGCCAACTTGAAAAAGAAAACCACGATCAAACAACTGATTTAATTAGTGAAGAAGGATCCCAACTTGAAAGAGAAAGTCAAGGTCAAATAACTGGTACCATTAGCGCAGAAGAAAATGAACGCAATGTAGAAAATCAAGATCAAATAACTGATGCCTGCAGTAAAGAATTGGGCCAACTAGGTTTAGAAAATCCAGATCAAATATCTGGTGAAATTATTGAAAAAGGAAGCCAACTTAAAATGGGAATTTATGAACAAACAATTGCCATTACCAGCGACGAGAATAGCATAACAGGCAACACACATGAATTTCAAGAGACAACAGAAGAGCAAACTCTCATAGAAGGGTCTGATTATCAGACTACTATTACAGGTGACGATAACATAGATGAACTACCACTTTCCATCACCAATGAAGACAATGTCTCAGACAATCTTTATTCCATTGATCATATTGAACTGCATTTGTTTGACGGTGAGAGTCCAACTAAACAAACTCATGTTCTCACAAAAAGGGACAAATCCCCACCTTTGGGAAAGGGAAATATTCCTTTTGAAGATACTTTCGATAACTTTCAACAGGATTTAACATCAGAACAGTTTTCTGAACCAGTCGAGCCCTACCAAAAGCAGCAAACAAATCAATCTGTAAGTGTGTGTTTAACTGACAATGTGGGCAAATATGATGTATCTTCTGCTTTGCAAACAATTGAAGTGGAGGAGTCTACAGCAACCACACTAGAGTTTTCCATTGAAAGAAGTATTGAATCAATTGCTTGTGAGCCACATTTAATTGACACAGAAGAAAATACCCATGAAAAAATGGACAGCCCCAATCAGACATCTATCAATTCTGAAACAAACTTTGTTGAAACTGATGTTGAAACTTTAGGGCAACAGTCCAAGAAAGAAGAACAGGCAATTAAATCTGAAGAATATATAGAGACTTCCACTGTGTCAGAGGGATCCACACAAGAGCTATCCGAAGCTGAGAGAAGTGAGGACAGATTTTCCAGTCTTCAAGCCATTGATCACGTAGAATTTCTACTTGATGAGAATGAGTTACGAGTTAAACATCACCAGTTGGTAAAAAAGAGAGAAAAATCACCAACATCATCACAGGAAGGTAGCTTTAAGAATTTTGAAAACAATTCATCAGACACATTAGAAGAAGAACGCTCAGCCTCCATAGAATCATCAAAAGATGGAACTGAACAGTTTTCCCTTGGTTTTGAAATAAGTGATGTAGATGAAAAAGATACAGCAATGCTCTCAGTGAGCCTGGAAAAGGAAGTACCAGAATCGTATCTGCCGGAAGAGCCATTTGAACAGCCGCTGTCAGAATTGACCGAAGACAATATTCATGATGAAACTTTAGATAATTTAAACACATGTCCAGAGAAAACAGCACCACAGAGTTTAGGAACCCTAGGTGAAATTGATTCTCTATTGCAACATGTACCAACCGATGATGAACAAAATTATCAACTGTGTGAAGAAGATAAGCCTCAAATCGATGAAGAGCAAATAGACAATTTAATGGAAATGACTGAAAACCCTGAATCTATTGAAGAGTCATCCCATCATGCAGCAGAAGAAACACTGGAATCATTTAAAATTGAAGATGAGAATGTGTTGGAGAAGTTACATGACACCACTACTGTTGGTGATACAGCTGTACTCCGAGAAGATCTTTATTTAGAATTCCCTGATTTGTCAGCTATTGACCATGTTGAGATCCACTTAACCAACAGAGACGCGGAGGACCAGCATACATTCCAGAGAGAGAGTAACACACATGAACAAGACCTATCAAGTATTGAACAAACTGCCGACATTCTTGCCGAACAGATCATTCAGCAAAGTATTAACATGTCTGGAACAGTTGAACGAAATCTTGTAACAGAAGATGAAATCGAAGGTGCTGCTGCCTCACCACCAATTTTAGACATGAAAGAACTCGAACAACAACTAATGTCAGCAGCTCAGAGAAGAACTTTAGGCATGATTGAAGAAGAATCACTACCATCCAGATCAACATCTACGTCTGGTGAGACAGAAGGTGTTGATACAGAAACAGAAAGCCAAGACGAAGGTCATGGACATTTATATCATGAAGTAGAAAAAGCTTTGGCTGATCTCTGCTCTGAAGAACAAGCATTAGCATATTCAATTTCCCCTCAAAAGGACCTCGTTGATTATGACAATATATTAATTGATAATTCACAGCAGATTCTCAGGGAAACAGAAATAATTGTTGTTGATGACACTTTGGCAAATCAACAAATTGTGCCTCAGGAAAGTGACCGTTCAGCAGTTGGACCCTATCCTGAAAGTAGTGAAGAGGATTCCACAGATATGGCCTCATCGTCGGGTGCAGATCAAACTGACATTGTTGGACAAGACTTCCATGAAATACCCTCCACTCAACAGGCCAAACTTGTCGACGAAATGGAGTCTGCTAGCACCAGTGAAGCAGGACTATCCGACTTAGAGCAAAACATTGAAGACAGTTTATCTGGAAGGGAAACAGAAATACCCGACATGAATTTGATCCAAGCAAAAATTTCAATAGATGAGTCTGGCCTTCACCAATTGCCTGCTGATGACAAAGAACAATCCATATTATCATCAGATGACCAAACATCAGAAAAGTCCGCTCCATATTTTATAGAAGAGCTTCACACTTCAGAAGAATCTTTGCCTAGTATAGACTTTGATTCAAATGGTGATTCACGATTACGAGACATATCTCCAGAAAGCAACATTGATGACACAACTTGCATTGCTATTGAACAGGATGAATCTACACAACAAGTGTCTGCCCATCGAAATGACATTACAACTTCTTCTGATGAATCTTCTATATTGATAGAAACAGTGACTGTTACACAAGGATACCATGAAGACCAAACTGTTGAAATCAGTGATGCCAATTATATTGAGACAGGCCAATCTTTAATCCCATCTGGTCTACAAACTGAAGCGTCGGCTCATGAAGAACATTTACATCCTGAGCTTGAAGGCAGAATGTCAAAAGCAGACGAAAAAGTTGAACTGTCCGAAGAGGTTACATCAAAGAATGATAATATATATACAGATACATACAACAACGAAGTTCAAGATTTGTCAGAAGAGGTTGGAGAAACCCTGACTCAATCAACCAGTGAACAGTCTGTTATCGGAGTACAGAGTCCAATATCTACTGAAATTATCACAGTTGAACAAGCTGCATCAAAAGTTCTTGATTCTATTGAAACATTGACAAGGTTATGTAGTACTGAAAGCATCGTACTGAGCGAAGAGGAGTCTGAGGAGAAAGAAGAAATATTCACTGACACTGATAACAAAAATATACAAGTTTTAACTACTGAAGATACCCATGGCTTAATGTGTGATACTGTTGACCCCACGTTGTTGACAGAGCTCATGGACGAGTCATGTTTAGTAAATACAAACAAACATGAATCTCAACATAATGACATTAAGCCACCCCTTGAACAAATTGCTATATACCATGAAGATCTACACTTATCACCAACTGCTACTGAATTGCCAGAAAGCCTGGCGGTAGAAGTCAGTTGTCATCCAATCTTAACAGAATTTACAGAGCAATCCAATTTAGGAGTAACATCCACCCCTGATTACCAAGAAGATGAAGGTGGAGAAGACATTATTATGGACCCAGAGGGCAGTCTACAAATTCTGACATCTGAAAATTTCCAAGACATGGCATCCAAAATCAATACTCAATTGCTTATAACAGAATTTCATGATTTTGATAATACCAACACATCTGTAGATCAAACTAAATCCACACAAAGGAACTCTGTTACAGAGGAAATTGACTGTAGGCAAAAACAATCAACAGAGGATGGACAAGATATGTTAATCTCTGATGAAACAACAGAACAAAGAGTTAATGACCACATACCAAGCAAGAATATTGATATGGAATCTACTCCTCAAACACAGGAGGATGCATTTTTGGTATCTGCCACTGGTGATGAAACCTTGAAAGGCACAATGGATTCGACAGAAACACTTACAATTAGTATTTCACAAACGGATATGACAACTTCAGAAGCATCATGCTCTGCCACCCAGGAAATGCAATCGCTTTCAAAAAACATGGACCAAGAGAGCTCACAAATAGATATGACTATTTCAGAAACAGTTTTAAGTAACACTTATGAGGAAGGTCGGTTGACCGAAAATATTAACCAAGATAGTTCACAAATAGAAATGATAGCTTCAGAAATTGTCTCAATTACTACTGAAGAGGAAGGCTCGATGACAGAAATAATGGACCAAGAAAGTACAAAAACAAAAACGACAATTTCAGAAACACTATCCAGTACCAGCCAGGAAATTCAAGCTGTTTCAGAAAACACAAACCAAGATAGATCAAAAACTGTTTTGACATCAGAAGCGGACCCAAGTACTACTGAAAGGATATGTTTGGTGGAAGGAAATATTGACCAAATGAGTGCACAAATAACAATGGCATCAGAAATGGTTACAAACACTGTTAAAGATGAAGGTATGGCCACAGAAAATATTGACCAAGAGAGTGTAAATATGGAAATGTCAAGTTCAGAAATAATGTCAACTGAGGTAGAAGATTTGAAGACAGAAAGGAACCTAGAAAGTACACAAAAACAACTGAAAAGTTTAGTAACCAGTTCTAGTACCACTGAGGAGGAAGGTTTGACGACAGAAAAGATTATCCATGGGGCTTACTTAGGCAGTGAGGAAGAATCAGACACAGATGAATCTTACACTGATACAGATTCCTCTATGGACTTATCATATGAAAGTGGAGCAGACGATGAACTGGAAATCACCCCAGATGTTTCAGCTCATGTTTCACAGACCCTTTCTAATTTGTCAGCAGAACATCGCTCCCCTTCAGCTGCAGAAGATCAATGTCCAGAAACCTTTAAAGTATCAGCAGAGTCTGACGACCTTCAGAGCGATGACATGCCCCCGCAAGAATTTAACATTCACTCATTTAGTCCTGAAAGGGCAGTTGTTAAAACTGAACAAAAACTCCCCGCTGAAACAAAATCTCCTGCCAGTGAGACATCGCCACGTGAAGAATCCCAGAAAAATAAATATGATTTGACATGGAGCAAACCCATCAACGAAGAAGGAGAAGAACAAGAAGTTGATTCTGATGAAGATTTTGTTCAAGTCCCCCCTGGGACACAAGAAGAATTTACAACCATGCTTGGAAATATGAAAAGGACAGTCAGCTTTTCACCCTTGGATGGCACTGCAGAGTTTCCACAAGACAAAACTTCACTGAGTGAACATATGGAGGAAAAAAATATAATGAATTTTTCAACGCAAGATGTGGCGGAAATGAGTTTGGTGTCTACGCCCATCAAGGAAGAAATAGACACATCAGAATATGAAAGCATTTCTGTATCTCAAGACATGACTGACAGTGTATCTTTACTTACTAGTTCTGTTGAAGATCCATCTCTGGGTATTTTGTCTATGGTACAGAACAATAATAGTTCATTATTTACACCACACGAAATCGAAAATACAGAAACTGTTCAGAAGATTCCAACATTATACACAAGAACTTTATCTGATCCAATATCTGGTATTGATGAAACAGCTATGCCACCAACTGCAGATCGAAAACCAGCCTCAGAGTTAAGCACAATGGAACAACAACAGACTACTTCTGGACCAGTATATGATTTTAGTGATTTTACCAATGACTATGAAATTAAACCACAAGAGTTAAAAGAGATAGTATCAACATCTTCTATTGAAACTCAAGTAAAGTATGACTCAAATCAAGAGCAGGACATTGGTTTAACACCAGGCGATTCTATGGACACTTGTACTCAACACATCCCGGCACTTTACACAAGAACTCTTTCAGCACCCTTGTCAGGTATCGAAGAGTTTGCAACACCCTCAACACCTGTTCGAAAACTGGCTGAAATGTCGGAACAAATTGACCTACTACCTAGACTACCAGATGCCGCTGAACAAGAGATAATGGATGATCACAGAGAAGACTCCTCTTACAGTATATCTGAGAAATCCAAGGAACACCAAATTCCAGCACTTTATTTACGTTCGATGTCAGCAGCCCTTTCTGGCATTGAAGATGCTGCAGTACCATCAACACCAGTACGAAATCTAGCAGCATCTGGTGATTTCCAAGAAATTGAAACATATTCCAAGGAATCTGTGACATCACTGAAAGAAAGAGAGGAATCATGTTCCACCCAGGTTATCAGTGAAACCAAAATTCCAGACTTATACAAACGATCAATGTCAGCCAAACTTTCAGACACGAGTGAAACACCTGTCCGAAAGCTTGCTACAGAGAGCGAAACAGAACAGTTGATTTGTTCTGTAAATGAAACTAACCCATCTAAAGGTAAAGATAAAGGAATTCCGGCACCTTTGTCAGAAAGTCGAGAAACTGTTGAACCGTCAACTCCAGTAAGAAAACTTCTACAACAATCCACTGAACAGGAAACTTGGTTAATGGTGTCTGGGGAAGAGAGTACTATTTCCTCACAACATCACGTCACTGAAAGAGTGGAAAATGTTAAAACAGGATCAGAGGCCTATGAAGGATCTGCATCCATTTTAGAAAGTCTTAATGATTGGACAGTATTAGAAAAGCCAGCCCTTCGACATACAGAGAAGACTGATGAGTCTGAGAAAGTAATAATAAAAGAACAATTTGAGGTGAAAACACCAAAGCATGACGCATCACGTACAACCGATACATCTGACTTCTCTGCTTTTGAAGGGAAAAAAGAAGTTTCTCAACCTGTTAAAAAATCTAAGACAAAATCAAAGCGTTCTTTTTCTGAGTTTGAACACGAAGAATATACATTACATGCAAAAAATATAGAAAGTCATCTAACGTCAGATAACGATGAAGAATTCTCGCTTTCTCGTCTAGTTGGTACTGGGGATTCAATCATCACTAAACCCTCGCTACCTGAGTCTAAGGAAGCTGCCTCTAAAAAGAGGAAGCAGAAAAAGAAGAAAAAGTCGGTAGAAGAAGATAAAGTCGAGATCCCAATAGCAGACATAAAGAATGAAGTCGTATCAGCAACTGATACACAATCCCCAACAGACACCCAATCAGCTTCCGATGGTGGAGCGGACGTCGAATCTTCTTTTGGTCGTTTCACAGCTCTAATGGACAACGAAGACACAATGAGAACACCGAAAGATTCAGATGTGGAAAGCATAAACCGTTTTCAAGATTCCCAGTTGAGCGAAAGCCAAAGTGAGACGGATACTTTCTCCATCGATAGTTACACAAGGGTCAGTAAGTCTGTAAAGAAATCTAAGACGACCAAAGACGTGATACAAATGCCATCCGTCATGGTTCAGCCTCCTGTTTTTGTGGAACCCAGTTCACCTTCTTCATACTTCGACATACCGGCGTTCGGATCAGCAGGACTAGAATGGGGCTGTACAGAAATCACAGAAACTTCGTCCGTTTCTATCCAGGGCGCCGAACTAACACAAGAAAGTCCTGCTCGTAAAGCACGTTCTAGACAACCACGACCCACGGAATCTATTACCAAAAAGAAAGAGAAAAGAAAAGCTGATGAGATGACAGCTGCGAAAATGTCTACATTGATGCTTCCCGGTCAAGATTTCCTAGAGCCCGAAGAGACGACAAAGAAGTCAGATTCATCAAGACGCAGAATACAGGCGTCAGTGTCCCCATCTAGAGCTAACACCGCAGACGTCCCTGAAAGAATTTTACAAGAAATAGAGAGTGAACGACTTGAGAGGGAGGATCGTTTGAGTATAACTAGAGAAATCCATCGTTCTTCCAGTTTTGACCCGGACTCCAGACAGCGTTCCTCTCCAGAAGACGATGACGATGGTTCTCTTAAACCAAAACGGCAACATCCAAGAAGTAGCAGAAGTTCTTCAGCCACTCGCAAAAGGAAACCACGAAACCGCAGTCGAAGGCGATATTAACAGGAACATTTGTGGATTTCTACCCAGTGCAATTTTTATAAAATATGTGCAATATATGAACTAACTTTGAACTGGACTGTGCTTAAAACTTTGGTTTTACCTCTCTTTCAATAACTATATCCGACTTGCAAAATTTATTGGGCAAAAAAACAATGGTGTGAGAACTTTGGAATACCATCGCAACTAAACATTTAAAGACTAACATTTGAAACCATTTTAAGCATTCCAATCTGTACGTAAAATTAAAACTAAAAGAGATGAATTATTTGGACATGGCCATTTTATCTGATGGCGTGACTTGTGATTGCGACTTTGTAGTTCTTGCCGGACTATACAGATTCCATTATTTTACATGGATGACTATTTTAAACTTCAATTGTGTTGTTAACAATGTACCGAATTCAAGCGTTAAGACATTGAAAGCATTTTAAAGTAGTGACATCAGCATCTAGGATACGGACTATGCATGAATGTGACACAATTCTTGGCAACAGTACAATATAACTGGACAAGTGATGACCCCAATTTCGCTGTTTTTGTTTCATAGTTATCAATGAAAGTGAAAAGACTAATATGGACTGATAATACATTTGTGCCGTTTCGCTATGTGATTAAAACCAACGACACGTGGAGTTTATTGTAAAGGAGTTATGAGCATACAGCCATACACTTACTATCCTCAATACGGACATTGGTGGTGTGACATTAATTCAATGGACTCATCCATACATCCATTTGTATGGGATGACGGCTGTTATTTAAGTTGAATATCGACTTTTTATGAACCTCAACATGTGAACATTTCAACACAACAGTTGAGCAATTCACAGAGAAAAACTGAAACCCCATTTGTGACAATTATTTGCTATTATCGTTGACAAACCAACGACATACTCTGCACTGAATTATTTACCAACCCAACGGTCAAACAAACAGCAACACGGACGTCAATATAGCTTTAATTAACAATATACTAGACTAGATTACAAACTGCACTATTGGCAATTTTTCGTATATAACTTCCATGTAATCAAAGAATATCCTTTTAAAATATTAACAAAAATAATTTCCTTCTGGATGGTAGCATGTTAATACAATCTTATTCCAGAGATCAAGTTATTACGATATCGGAAATAAGATTGAAAAATAACTAAATTTATTAAGCATTTGCCATCCATACGGAAGTTATTCTTGTTAATAACATTCACAGCTTCTTAATGCCTCACATATACACTTTAACAGTCACATTGTCTATTCAACATTTTGACAGTGTCGTTACGTATCTCGCACATTAATAACATGCAAATAATTTGTAAAATAATTAAAAAGAAATCAAACGTATTCAATCAAACTATTTCAAAAGACAACTTTTTTTCTCTCATTTTTTAAATGTTTTGTTTGTTGAATGTTTTGTTAAATTTTATAAATCTTTGTCACAAAGTTTCCTTTGATTTAATTTTACCAAGTCGACTTTGCTTAAAAATTGGGAACTCACAAATTACCCAAAGAAGCCTTTCATTAATATTTTCTGTGCTATTCTTTCATACAAATATTGACAACTAATTAAAATCAATTATGCTAAGGCGATAATACGGACCAATCTTTTTCCTTGCTTGCCTTAAAACTCACGAGCGCCAATTTTTGCCAAGTCATTATTTTTAATATAAGATAAAGATTACTTTTATGCAAAATATTGTAAGATGAATCTTAAGTGTGCTCCGTGTATCAATGCAAAAAATAAATTTATGATTTTTTTAAATAAAATATTATCGCCAACAAAATATATGTCAAAAGAAGCACTTCAATAAAGCTGTTTTTTTATAAATGATTATCTTAACGGATTTTATAGAAAACAAGTGAAAGTTTTCTAAGCGGCTTTAAATATATTGCCCATTTTTAGATGACCTTGACCTTTGAACTATGCTTTGTGTTTGTGGTAAATTGTTAAATATTAACAAATTGTTTTAAGATTGCCATGGCTTGTGTGATAAACAATCTGGTTGTTATTTGTGTCCTAAATGTTATATATTGTATGTCTTCTTGTAATTGTTTATATTAGTCCTGTCACCCCTATTTTATATATGGGCTGGTCCACGCGCTCCAAGAGCGAATCCCATCATGTTGTGAAGGTGAACAGGGTAGGTTAAATATGTTCATGTTTTCTTTAATTTTCCAGTTAAATGATAATTATACAGAGATTTATTTAGTTTCCTCTCTTTCAGAAATAGAAAAGTATTTATCTAGTACACTTGGTGACCATTTTGTATTGTTTTGATTTAATTTTGAAATTCTATATTTAAAACTGCTTTAATAAAACGTTTGTGTGATCTTTGCAAAGTTTTTATTTTTGTCTTCTCGCTTGTTTTGATCGTCTATTATAAATGACTTATGAGACATTGGGAATTGTATCCACAGACTCGATTACACATGGAGTTAAACAGAATTAACGTAAACATTATTTCACGCTGCCTGTCTGCGGGGGCGTTTGTTACGGTGTTTATCGCACATTGGCTGTTGTTGTTGTTTTTTGTGTGTGTTGACGTTTGCTTTAAGAACGATGTAAAAATAGAAATCAACATGTTTTTGGTATTTCGTGATTTTGGGGGTTTACTCTGGTTTGAACAGACTATAGTTCAGAACATTTTGTTCATTACACATATAACCGTCTGGGTCATAAAGAAGTCCCATTTTATGTAGTGTTTTTCGGTAAATTGCTGTAATTATCCGGTCGTTGTCCGGCGAATTACAGCTGTAACAATACGCTTGACCTACACGATTATGTCGTACGACAATAGAGCAATGCAATTCTTTTAATATTAACTATTAAATATATATTTTTTTAAGATTGACCTTTTTCTTATTATATTTTAACAAAATATACACATTCACTTGTTTTAGTGGCATTCAGGTAGTTTTCCAAGGTGATGGCTTTTCCGTAAAAGGGGTTTCTCCGTCTGGGAGGTAGTGCGCGAAACAGGGTACTTGTGATGGCTTGTATTTATCTCAAAATTCTAGATTGCGTTGAAATCTATGCATGGTAGGCCTATCGTAGCCTATTTTAATGGTTATAAAATATATGGACGCCATCTGGGTTCGTGCCATATATACCAGTAGCAGTGGGGGTCTAGTTATCACCGATTGATATGGCGCATGTGGTTTGTAATCGAATAGTAATACACTAAAAATACTGCATTACGTCATCTAACAGCTTGGATTGCGGATATTCTGACAAGACCCTTGGGAGTTGTGGCAGAATGTAAACACTTCTTGTTATAAAGTTGTGTCTGTTTGTTTTGGTATCTATGTCATTACAAAATAAAACAATCCATAGTGTTTCAAGGGGTTTATAATGTTGTGATTAATCGAGTACCAGGTGGCTTCGTGGATCTCTACACAGTTGAAATGAAAACATCCGATTACGTCGATGCTTGTCGACAATGGCAGAGTGTAAACATGACTGACCTTCATTGTGCGTGGGCGTTTGTTATTGTGCTGTTATATGGAACTATAAAATGTAATTAGCAATATAAACTGTTGTTAAATACTATATATGAGCATATCTGAGTGGTATATATAATACATGTTTACATTGCGTATTATTCCACAGTTGTTATGCCATAATTTATGCGGTAATGTCAATGTTTTTTTTTAGAGAATTTTTTTTCTGTATTCTTTATTCTGTATATGACTCATAAGTGATTGTCCAAAAGATATATATCATTTGGCTAAAAATAACATTTTATCGTGTCATTCCACGATGTTTTGAAAATGAGGCTTGATATTTTTTTTTTTTCCATATACATTTTTTTATCTTTACGCCTTTATAATGTATACGGCCCCAATGCTGATTCCACGAAGAAGTTTTATATTGTTTAAACTTACGCAAATTGTTTAGTTCTGAACTCAAAATTCAATATTTCGAGACGATAATCCCTGGTGCACTATATATATATAGGCTATATATATATGAGCTAATTTAATGAATATCAGAATCACCGAAAAAAGACAAATGTCCACCTTTGAGATTTTCCTCAATTGGCTTGAATCAATATAGAACTGCTTTTAAATGGATTTAGGGCATGGAATCTGCCCTTGGGTCCAAGTGTCCAGAGATCGCTCTGGCCACATATAGACTGCATGCCAGGGTATGTATGTCTTGAAATTAAGATGAAAGACCTAATCACCAGGAAGTCAATTGAAGCTATACCTCCATGATGAAAGCCAGCAGTATCCACAGATTCGAACCAGCAATCAACAGGAACCATGGCTATACAATTCAACAATATATACCACGTAATCCCTGGCATGTGCTTTTGTCTGCGATGTGCTTTTTGTCTGTGATACACTAAGTTCTACATCTGTTTATAACCTGATTTGGGTTTTGTATGGAACTTGATATCTTTATATATTTTTTCCAAAAGTAAATGGCTCTGACGCAGGGCAGTCGATTAATAAAAACCCGACAATTGAAGTCTTGTTCCATATATATAGATTATTTCTCAGAGACATTTAAGTTTCCAATGGACTGTATAAACTCGAGTTGTCATGGGTGGGTTATACATCCTGAGAAGACAACAACCACTATATGTAATTATTAAGAAGATATAGAACTGATCATGCATGCGGGCGTAATTACCTTTAACACAACATTAAAACATTTGCTCAATCTACAATTCAGTAAACTATAAACCGCAGATCACTGAGCAATGTATCACCACAATGTAAAGTATAGAGTACTTATTACATATATTTTTTATAAATGTAGAGAAAGAAAATGTGACATGCCTCCACCGGGAATCGAACATGTTCTTATGGCATTTATACATACTAATGTGCGCTGAGCTATACAATTGTTCTCATTTATTGACTTGATTTTAATTTGCTATATATTTTTTAAAAATCGTTATATTTAAGTCAGTGATATTAGCCTACGGCTATATAGCGTTTCCTTTGTAACATCCAAACTGTATACTTTCAATAGACTTACATAAAAAGATCACAAGGTTACAACTTCTATATTATACTCGTTATTTATTACACATTCCTCAAAATGAGTCATCTGTCTACATACATATTTCGCCAGAAGCACTGTAAGTGGATTAGCTGAGATTAGACTAATCTTGTAACAAGTGACCTAATTCAGACCTAATCAACACCTGTAACAAGAGACAGCTGTAAGGCTAAGTGCTTACAGAGATAACTTGATTAACCGGTTATGTATATTATGGGTAAATATGTGCTACAATTTAAACATACAGTATAATCTGTAGAGAATATATTATATATACAACATATTACCACATGTCTATAGCAGTATATGCAACTTACATTTATGAACGTCCACGGCACTGTATATAGCCGAGCAAATATAGCGACCTCACTTTTCGGTGCCTTGATGAATGCTGGGTATAATTCCTTATACAAATATAATTTGCATATTCTGAGGAATCAAAACGATAATTTGCGAATAAGTTGCCATTTTACAGATTCACTTCTACATTTCGCCTCTATTTTTCTAATTTATTTTATTAGTAATACATCTATAGATTTTAACAATATATTTTTTTTGTTGCAAACGTATTCTTTTTATTGAAACGATTAGGTGTTATGGAAATTATGAATGTTATTATAGATGAGTTAACAGTTCTCCTGTTGAGAGCTAATGTTCTTCAAAAATAGAAACTTCTCGTCGCGCATCATTTTTATTGCTGTGCTCTTCTGTATTTTCTTGTGTGCTATGCCACATCAGACATTATTGGGTTCTCCCCAAGACCGGCTATATCTAAATGGAAGTTACATTATATACTTTTAGTAAATATTGACTTTTGATATGAAGCTAGATTATGCCTCCATGATACATGCAACTGATTTTAGGTCATTCAGAAACTGAA
>JAVFBY010020018.1:0-10908 GCA_034781015.1 Tonicella lineata
GGGGGCAGCCAACCCAGGAGCGTAACTTGTACGCTCCTGATGATGGCTTTAATAAGTGCTGAAATAGTGAGTCAAAATGAAGTTATCCTTTTAACTACATGTAGTAGGCTTGGTTATACCCCAGTGAATATTGGCATAACATGTTATGTGACTAGATAGGATGGAAACATATATATCACAATTTTGGAAGCACTATCTGGCAATGTCTCAGTGAGCGGCACAGTTTCCAATCATGACATCCGCTTGCACCACTCCTTTGCACTGTGCCTCTATGAGCTAAAGTAAAACACTGAGTTGATTTGTTTTGGTATCTTGCACCATAAATGTGCAAGCTGTGTCTATTGTACCCATGTCATGCATGTGTTGGATCTTCACCTTGTCTTGTAGATGTATACTATTATAGTATGTTGCCAATGACTTTCAGAGTGCTTTCTTCAGTTTCATCCTTCATGCTGGCATGTTTATAGTCCTATGAATGAAATAACCTGTAAGTATGGTGTAAAATCCTGATTGAAATAAAGTTATGTGTGTTTTCTTGTTACAGATGTTTGTCGAATGCCTAAGGATGACAGGTTCTGTGGAGATTGGGTGATGAAATGGGTTTATAACCAGTCCAGCCAGTCCTGTGAGCATGTGTGGTTAGGTAGCTGTGGAGTGGGTGGCAATCAATTTGAGACGGCTGAGGATTGCCAGACGCTTTGTGTGAACTCTATTCCAGTACAACCAGACATTCGACCTGACATTCAAACTGACAACCGACCAGATAATCGCCCAGACCCTGGGGATAGGAACGTACCAACTTCAGGTATACATATCATCACACCTTTATATCCTCTCAGATACAGTGTTATTATACCGCCCTAAACAAAGTTTTGTTTGGGTATACTGGAAAGGCATATTTCTGTCCGTCTGTCTGTAGATATAATTTTGTTCGTCCTACTTCTACAATTTTTGACGGATTGGGTTGAAATTTTGTATACAAATTAATTGTGGTATGAAATTTAGCACCTTAAAACTTCAGCTAAATCGGACTAATATTGTCAGAATAATCATAAAATTGCAAATAAATCAACGTAATATTTAAATATAATTTCATATAAATTATTGTCATTTTTAATATTTAAGAGGCATGTCCCTACATGGAGTATTTTTAGCTTGGATAGCCTATATTGTGTTTATTTAGTTTCATGTCATGTAAAACCAAGGACATACATCTTGACAGGCAGTTATTTGCAAAGCTTCCTCTTTATGTCACTTAACTATTCCAAACAGGGTAAATGTTATTATCCCATGGAGGCATCATTGTTAGCTGGGCATGAGATTTAAAAATTGCATGTAGCCTTGTATTCAATCCAAGCATAATGAATGCATCGTGGGGGGTATATATGTTCTCTCTCAGAACAGTCCTAGTTTTGTTTTGATTAAGAAATTAATGAAAAAGTACAGAAGGCTGGGCTAGTACTGAACATCATGCTTGATTTAAAATGACACATTTTATTCCTTCTATTTTTCACTTAACAGATTTGGGGGTGGGGTAGGGGGATGATGTTTATATGATTTTCCCAATATCCCAAAAAGCATATATGATATAATCTTGAAACAACACACTTGGAACATCAGACAATTGGCTAACAGATTAGAGTATATTTAAATGAAAGTCATATATGTCTCAGTGTGTGTATATTTTTGATTTTTTCTTCCCCAGAAACTAATTTATGTTTTCTGAAGGCTGATGCGGGACCCTGTAGAGAAAACATCGTAACTTTGTGGTTTTACGACTCTGGCAATAAGAGATGTGACCGGTTTAGATATGGGGGATGTGAGGGGAATGGGAATCGTTTTGAGACGGAGGAAGAGTGTCGGCGAGCATGCTCAGAGAGAACACCAGTCACAAGAGGTAATAGTCCTCTACTGGAATATTCAAGTAGGATTGGATTAAATGAAAGAGTGGCGAGAGTGAGGTTCCTGTTGCCATGGTGCTTTCAGAGCTAAGGGGCAGCAGAAAGCTGAGCTGTTGGAGTGTCCTGTTTCTTTTGTCCCGTCAATGTTCTGACCTGCCTAAAGATCTTGCCGGTAATGTCCTTGATCCATTGGCCTGGTCAGCTGTCATGTAGTTGATATAGGTGAAATTCCACTGTGCATGGCGTAAAGGCCCATTCAAACGGTGCAATTAGTTGATACGATTCATCAAATTCCACTGAATCAAAGCGTGTGAACAAATGTGCGTTTTTTGTTGAATACAACTAGTGGTATCAAATAGAACAAGCTCTATTTCTTTCGACTAGTCGAATGCGACAAGTCGTATCATGTGAATGTGGTTTAAAGCAGCAATTAATCAATCGATAATTAGAGGATATTACACAGTGAAGTGTGAATACCATAAATATTGCTCAAGTGAGTGGTGAGGTAATAACTCACGAGACGCAAAGCATTGAGTGAGTTATCAATTCCACCATTCACGAGAGCAATATAATGGTATTCATACATCACTGTGTAATATTCTTTTTATTCTTTATATCGTTGATAAATCCAGAAAATCTCCATGTGTTATCGCATTTTCAATGTCCATTTCAAATCAGATGAGTTTGGGCTCTCATGACGTTGTTCGGAGCGTGACGTCAAGTAGAATGACTTTAATCGAAACATGATTAAATGGTGACACATGTGTGTTGCGTCATCAAATTGCATGCATCCATATACAATGTCACAATAAAAACTAACGCATATGACTGAACATAATTCAGAATGAAAATCCAAAAGTGTTATCTCACTGCATTGAAATACCACTTTTCTCGGTGAAGCAAATCCTGATCTTTCACACTCATATAAATAATAAAATGAATAATAGCAAACTGTTTTTATCATAATGTTTTCATTATTTGTTGATTTCACCTTTGTACGTGTAGCTTAGATAACATGCCTTTTATAGTGTAACAGATAAGATAGTACAGCAATAGAGATATGAAAAGTGTTTTAGGTATTGGATGGGGAATAGGGCAAAGGGTTTAAGCATGGACAGATTCTTAAAGATACATGGCCGCCCAAATCAATCAATCAATCAGCGTAATTATGGAATGAGTTATGAGTTATACATATTTTTCTCACGAAACAGAAGTTAGAAGCTTTTCGTTAATTCCACCCCCAACTTTCTAGGCTAAGTAGAAGTTTAGAAGTAACTAAAAGTATAAAATTTAAATATGCTTCTAGAATATTAAAATGAAGGGGCGGCAACTCCCATATAACACGGCCTTGATAGATGTCCGTACCTTAGCATAAAGAAGGCTTGTGAGCTTGATAGGTGAAATTCCGCTTCATTCTCGCAAATGATTGGTATCTAATAAAACCCTACCTGAGCGATGTTCTTCTGTCATCCTAAACTGTCGCCAAACGCGACACAGTAGGAGCTTTTTGAATCGAGTGACGAAAAATGGGACTACAACAATGCCATGCCCTCTTTACTTCGAGTTAGAATTTTAGCATGATTTCTCTGTGCTTGTACACACAAAGTTCTCAATAAAAAAAATTAATTTCACCGGTAGTGTTTTAATTTAAGGACAAATGTCAACACTACATAAACTCATAGCAATCTGAATTTGTTTATAAAAGTGATTTTGGGTGACCATGTATCTTTAAAAGCTGGTACCTACTGTATGTGTGCCAGGCAACTAATAGTAAGCATCTAACGCTTACAAATCGTTTGGTGATTAGTGTTTACAGACTTTAAGGTGGTCATGGCAAAAAATAAAATATTTGGAAGCCCTGTTTATAAAATAGCATAACATTTTGTTTAAATTCTTCTATTTTTTACTTACCTGGTACATGGTTATTATAGCCGGTTTTCTACATGGACAACAATTACATGTTAAAATGTACAATATCAAAATCCCCTTCTTGTTTAGTTCCAGTTACAGACATATGTAGTCTGAGCTATGATGCGGGGCCGTGTAGAGATAACATTGTAACTGTGTGGTTTTACGACTCTGACACAAAGAGGTGTGACCGGTTTAGATACGGAGGATGTGACGGGAATGGGAATCGCTTTGAGACAGAGGAAGACTGTGAGCGAGCATGCTCACAGAGAAGAGTCACCAGAGTCGATACTAGAGGTAATATTTCAACTGAATGAAATAACCTTAACCACAACATAAAAACTCCATCAAACCTACTCAGTTTTTTTTATTACGGTGGCTGAATAGACAAAAGCAAAATACATTAATTGTCTAGACAAGAAATATAAATAAATTACAGTATAAACAATAAGAAAGCATTTATATCTGTGGTGTTTTTTTTGCTATAATCACTGTTTTTCTAAAAGCCTGATAGATGTTGCAAACTTAAATGCTCTGCACCTTGCTCTCTGAAAGTCCTTATCTTCACAATTTTGCTACTACCTTTAAACTTAAAGGAAAATATTTTTCATTTGTTCTTAGAATATAATATATAATTATTGCCACCATAGTTAAATTCTCAATACTAACTTTTGAAAAAAAATATATGCTTGTCAGTGACATTTGTAGGCAATGTACCTTTTCTTATTTTGTTATATCTTTGTCTGTAGTGACACAAAGCCCTATCAGAGAGCCATTTCGTCCCCGCCCCCCGACTAACCAAGGTTCTGATGAGTGTAACTCCTCAGAGTTTGGATGCTGTCCTGATGGTTTAACCCGAGCCAGTGATGAAAATTACAACACCTGTCCATGTAAGTCTTCTGTTCACTTAATATCTTTAGCATTATTTTCTTACATTTGGTATTTTTTTTAAAAATTGTTGTTTTTCTTCAATCTGATTTAAACCAAAAGTAAATAGTTCTCCATTTGTTATGTCACATTTAAATCTGGCGACATCTCCCATAAAATGTTATCCATTGGATTGCATAGCTGAGCAATCTCATAGCTGCTTTCTAAACCATGAAACGATTGCATAGCTGAGCAATCTCATAGCTGCTTTCTAAACCATGAAAAGCTCTAGACATTTAAGTCAGGATTTAATTAGATTGTGTTTACTTAGAAAGGAAAAAACTATAAAAAGGCTACAAAGCTCATTTTATGTATGTGTTCAAAAAGCAATCTCCCCAATACAGTATACAATTACATGTAAGAAAGTTTTTTTTATTACCTAAAATCACTCAGATACGTGCAAATTAGAAGGAATTGTCCCATCCTAAAACAAAGGAAAATTTCTTTTTTATTTTCAGTTATCTGAGTGATTTTAGGTAAAAAAACACAAACAAACTTTATTTCCATTCTAACATATCATCTGTTGATTTTAAAAATTAAATGCCAAAATCAAACATTTGTAGCCTTTTCTAAATTTAAAAATCACCCATTCACCCCTGAGTACTGAAATGGGGAAACCGCTACAGTGTCAACAAAAACCTTCAAGTTCAATTCAGACGGCTCCATGTTTTATTCCATACGAGGGAAAAGAAAGAAAAAAGCGAATGCTGGATTTGTACATTTTATTGTTCCAAATTGGTTTCAAAACATTGCTTGGTAATTCTATACATTAGGCCATTACACTTAACATGCCGTCCGACTTGTAAAGCTACCATTTTGACAAATGATATATGGATTTTAATGGGAAGGTGCAGATGACATGTCATCAATTTGATAGTCCATAGAATGTCATGGCATCTATAGTTCTTTCCTGGAACATCTGGACATAAATTATTCCTTACATTTATTAAAGGTTTTAATCAATACTGGTTTATAGTCTTTATGCATTATGAATTTCACAGATTTGTATAGTCTATTGTGTATTTAAGTTGAAAACATAAGGTTTCATGTTGTCATTGTGCTCTTTGAAGATAGGAGAACTTGTTCTATTGCCCCATGTTATGTGCCCTGTTTATTATCGGTGTTTTGGTAGAGTGATTACCTTAATTTACTCACTGGGATGGCACGCTTGACTGTCATATACTAGAATGAAATAATCTTACTCCAAGGAAGCAAATAAACCAATATTTATGCGGGTGTCACAAGCTTTCTATTGAATTAAAAACTTGATTATCACACACAATATACCATTTGAAAATACATGCATGCTTATTAGTTTTATTTACTATTTGTTTTGCCAGCTCTAGCCCCTGAGATCCTGCCTCTGGGTAAAGATTCTCTTATGGCCCAGTCAGGTGATGATGTGACTATACCCTGCAATGTCCTTGGAGCTCCAAAACCTACCATTGTGTGGTATCAAGATGGGTATGTTAGACTAAGAACAGCTGCCATTTGGGTGGTTGGACCGAGCTTTATGATGCCCTGGTCTAAGGGGCATCAAACAGGACATTGATTTGTTGTCATGTCCCGTTTTTATTTTCCGTCTTTGTACTGTTTTGTCTTTTATGTGGCCAGTGACATCAAGTGTGGTTTTCCTCCACTCATTGGACCTCAATCAACCAATCAGTTAAAACTTAACACATTAACTGCCGACTACAAGATAACTACAAGCTTTTTTTGTGTTGCACTCACCACCAACTCGTGCTATTAAATAGTAACCACCTGTGCAAGGTATTATTTTTGACAAATTTATGGTACATGTATGTGTATGTTTTCAAGGAAATTTAGTGGATTTTCTTTTCCGATTCCTGTGGTGAGTTGGTGCCTTCCCAATCAGGTAGACAGAATGCATGGCCCGCCCCACTCTGGTAATCCTTAAAAATGATACTAAAGAACAAACAAACAGCAACCAAACAAAGAAGCGGGTGGTTCTGGATGTCTCTTGGTACCCTCAGAGTAAAGGGGGATTAGGAAGGCGATTTGTTTTGGTGTCCGGCTTTTTATCCTTTCACTTCCCAGTCATGTGTTTGATATTGCCAGTGATATGAAGGGTTGTTACCTTCACTCATTCACTCACTGGCAAGCTGTCATATTAGTGAAAAAAACTTGAGTGCTGCGTCATACTGTAAACAAACAAGAAACAGTAGCATGATGTTATCTTTATGTGGTATGAAATCTGACAATGTCATCATAGGAGCTCTGAGTTACATGTACTCATACAAATTGGATTATAGATAATACCACCACCGTTCTGAAGGATGAATCAATAAATCAACAAATTAATCAATCTTTCTGTTCTGCAGAGTTCGTATTCCCACAGACAGTCCCATGTTTAGGATAGATAGTGATGGCACACTAACAGTCACATCCTTGAAGGGTTCGGACACAGGAGAGTACACATGTACTGCTGATAATGGGGTGGGCTTCCCAGCTTCACAACGAGTTAACCTTCTTGTGCAGGGTAAGTATACAATAAATTAACTGATATCTATTTTTTTAGGAAATACCGAACCTTAAAAAATATCATAATATAATTTTTATATCATAATATCATTTCCCCTTTTTGTTCCAGAAACATTTTAAATAATTTCAATGAAAGACAAAATAATTGCCTAACAATGAAACTAGATGTTTCTCTCTTGATGACTATGTAAAAAGCATATACAGTATATGGACATAGGTATACATGTATGTATCCAAATTCAATGTGGCAGTTTTAGGGGCACTGAAAGTCGATTTGTTTGCGATACACAGTTGGACTTTCTTTCTGCACCATGTTTTTTGTCCTGTACATGTTTTGTCTTGTAATTGTTTGTTACAATTGACATCGACAGTGGTTTCCTTTACCACCCTCCCCTCCCCCCTACTCCAACATAAATTAATAATAATATTTCCTATTATGCATGATATTTTATGTTTATGTAGAATCGCCGGTGATAATGGCTACTCAAACCAACGTGATCACTGCACCTGGTGGGACGGCAAGACTTCATTGTTCTGCTTCAGGGTCACCCGCTCCACAACTCTCCTGGTTAGATAATCAAGGCAGACCACTACGGACGAGTGAAAGAGTTTCTGTGTTCCCCAATGGCACCTTTATTATCTCTCATGCCCAGCCTCATGATGCTGGTACTTACACATGTGTAGCCAGAAGTGGGGTAGCTGATCCAGCCAGAAAAACTGTCAAACTTTCTATCAAAGGTACCTAACATATTTAACGGCACTGAATTTACGGTATAAATATATATCATTGAATACAGAGAAATGTGTACATACCCAGGCCTGATTTTTTGACGCGAACGATCATTCGGTTACACAAAGGTTACACAAACTGTTCTTCACGCGAACGATCACCGTTCGCGTGAAGCAAACATGTGTCGGTCACTTTTACTTTGTTCTGTACTTATCTCCAGTTAGTTGTCACATCATGAGAAAATTAGTTTGTCTTTGACACAAGATAATAACTCCCTGTAACGTTAAACTCGGCAGCTGTCATTTTGCTCCCAGATCTAGCTTTTCAAAATCGGTTAGATACCGGCAAAGGTTTTAATCAAATGTGATCAGTCTTCAAAAACATGGCGGATCTAGGCATAAAGTGTTGAGAGCGCTGATAGGTCAGTTGCAACAAATTCACCAATGAAATGGCCCGTAAGTTAGCACATAGTAAGATCGCGCGAATTGCACGGTACACAGTGTCTAACTCTACAGTATTCTTTCCTAGCAGTATCTCTGCCATCGCTTTGTCATTAAAAAAGTTCTAATGACAAAGTATGTGTTTTACTGTATCTTATCAATTCGTTTACGTTACAGGACTACTATAAGCGATATTTCAACATAGAATGCGAAGGGTGGAATAAAATTCTATATCCTAAATGTAAGTTTATCCTGAGGCAGAGTTTATTTTCTGGAAATCTCCTGCAATAAGATTGACAGCGTCAGACCTTAGTGCAAGTGGTAGATTCGACGACAAACAAAATACAATTATATTTCCAAGAAAAGGATGTATAGTCTGTTTAATACACATGCAAAAATAAAGTAAGGCAATGTTTGGTATGTTTCTCATTATTTTTATTACAACAGGCAGATGTACGCAACAAGCACATGTATCAACTTTTGTGACTGAAAAAACGAAAGTTAATCCCACTTATCGGTGCTTACTTTCCGATTGTTTGTGGTAATATTATTAGTTTTTGCGTAACCTTTTGCATAACCGGTCGTTTATGCAGATTGTTGTTTGCGTAACCGAACGATCGGTTACATAGCTGAAATTTCACGCGAACAGCATTTCGTTCTTGTCAGACTTTGAAAAATTCAGGACTGCATACCAAACCCTGACATTGCCACAAACATGAGTGTAGTAAACCAATTTTCTAGAGTTATTTCTGTACATATATCAGACCAGCTTGCTAAGGTTCCAATGTACCTGTTAAAGTCCCTTCTCTGTGGGTAGTAGACTGTTCCCGGAGCTAAGGGGCACAAAGAAACCAATTTGTAGTTGTTTCCTTCTTGTCCTGTCTTTAATATTGCCAGTGATGTCAGGGTTGGTTTCTTCTACTCATTGGGCAGACATGGCGTCATATAGGTGAAATACCCCTGAGCATGACGTTAAGCACCAATTCATTTTTTATCATATTTGTTTGTATACGGAAACCAACCTTGTATTGGGATCATCTTTTTGACAGTTGTTGCAATTCTAACAAGATGTCTATCATCATTTTTGTTGCCTAGCTACTGTAGACGTTACAAAAATGGTTCTAAACAAAACTTACTTTAAAGCTTATTTTAATGGGGTTTTATTCAACAATATTATATAAATACAAGAATGATGTATTGTGTTGTGAGACTGGTTAAATGTCTAAATCAAAGCTTATTTTACTTTTAATATGCATGACGTCAATCTGTTTAAAAGAAACAAGCACCCTCTTGCCCCCAAAAAAGCAAATTAAGTAAGGCTTGCCAATCTTTTTCATTTACCGAGCGAGGCGCAGCTTTTTGCCGGAATAGCAGTTGAGTAGAGTTCGCTGCCAAAGCTAAAAAAGTACACAGACCCTGTGTATAGCTATAGACGATCAGTACATTCGATAACGTCTATGAGTGTGACAACATTTCTTGTTTCGTTTATCTGTTTTTTATCAGCACAGTTATTCTGACAATTCAAATACATCTAATCAAATAAGCTGTTCAAAATGAAAACGCTTGTGGAATGACCAAATAGTATTGTTTTGGCTTTCAGACGGGTGCAGCTATTCAGAGTTGTGTCGGCTCATTAGCTACCAGAGTGGCTTCATTTTTACTCGGTTTCTTGTTGTTTCATAAACATATTCTTATAAATGTTTGCTTTTTTGTTTTGTAGTTTTCAAGTTAAAAGTATGATTACAAACATAGACATTAGTAGTGTTTCTTTTGTTTGTGTCTTGGCAAAAATGTCAAGTTACAGCACTGGCATGACGTAATAACTGCAGATCAAACATAAACAATATATAAGAACTAAAAACTAAAAATGTAATTCCTTTTGGTTTCAGAGGGTGTCTTAGCCAAGATAAAGCCTCATGACAACATGTATTTGGAGGGAGATGTATTGAAGCTAGAGTGTGAGGTGTCCGGCTATCCCTACCCCTCCGTCACCTGGCTTAAAGATGACCTACCTGTAAACACCTCACATAAAGCCCGTCTCCATCACCGTGGCGAGAAGTTAGCCGTTCATCATCTGACAATAGCAGATGCAGGTCTCTATCAGTGTAAAGTTAATAATGGACAGGCTGAAGATATTGCCAGTACTTTAGTCAGGGTGGATTTGAAAGGTGAGTGTTTCACTATTTTCATTAAAACATGGGTTCAAATAGTGTGTTTGTCTTGATATATCATGTCAAGTGTACATTTGTGAAGTTTTGATGATGAGTGGTACTATTCACTATAAGTATGTTACTCCCCCATTGTACAGTATAAAACCCTAATCAAACAAAACCTAGCTTTTTGACATTTGCGAGCTTAAAACATTTCATATGACGAGACTGAACAGGAGATCTTTCATTTCTCCATTCAACAGTTTCAGAATGAAAAAGTTTGCACACCAGGGGTAATAAACATTAGCACTCAAAGTACCTTTTTTGCATCAAGCCTCAAGCAGACAACC
>JAVFBY010020129.1:0-13471 GCA_034781015.1 Tonicella lineata
TCTAAGAAGTGGAGAATCCGTCGTCATATAGGTGAAATACCCCTGAGTACGACGTTAACACCAATCAAACAAACAAAAAGTCTATCTACATACGTGGCAAAGGGTTGACTTTGTGTTTCCAGGAAAGCTGAAGTTTATGTGAGCTCTGATTAGGGAGGGCAACACTTCTCCTGACTATAGTCATGGACTCATGGGTTATATTTAAGTTGCAAATACACATTTAAAGGGTTATATTTATATTCATAATTTGAGATTCTAAACTAGGAGCCAGTAATTTATCATATTATTATGAACATACTAGGTGGTGTGTGCTTGAAAACAGCATTTTCTTCTGGTTTTATTGTCTCACTTTGAAGAGAAAACTAACGCTTTTTGTTGTATTCATAGAATCTCCAGTACCTTGTGTTATGTGTTGACATTTCTCCAAGTCTTTTAAGCTCTTTGCCAACAATTCTACTGGTAGACCCAAATGTGTGTACTGTTCAAATGTGTGCATGATGTGAGGAAGTATACTCAGTTACAGATGGCAGAGGTTATTTTATGATAGACAAGCGGATTTGAATTCACTGTGTGCAGTTTGCTGGGCTAAATAAATAGTCTCCTTGTTCCATTACTTACATTGACTGAAATTATATTTATAACATGTTATATAATTAATATACTGTTACAATGTAGCCCACTCAAAATTTATATAACATCATTATAATACATGTACGATTCCAAGTTTACACTTTTAAAAAGCATAGTCTTACAGCCAAATGAACAATAAAATTTCTTCAAGAAATTCAGCCATTAAATTGCAAAACATTTTTTTTTTTAAGTTTGGTTGGAAGAAAAAATCTGAATGTTTGCAGATGGTTTACCAATGACCTGTATTTACTCTATGTGAGGTTTAAACTTTTTCCCTGTTTTTTTTAAGTGGTTTGAAGTTTTAGCATTTGGACTGTGGGTATTTAAAGATTCCCCTTTATGTGCATACGAGTGAAGATAAAAAAAAACTGCCTACAGCTATAAGTGAAAGGGGGGTTTGGCTGATTTTTATGTGGGAAACCCAGTATTTATTTTAACCACAGACCTCTTTTTTTCATCGTCTTTTTCTGTATTCGTAGTACAGTTTTTCAAACTCCATTGCTCTCTTTACGTGTCTCATGGTGGGTTTTCTTGATTGAGGTCACTGGAGCAAATCTTAGTTTATATATCAGTTCAACTCCTTAGCTACAGCCAAGCTTGTCTGTTTTCTGACAAACTTTATCTACTGCCCATATAGTGACTAAATTTGAATATATTAGTAGGCCTATGATAGATAAGCTTTACTAATCTTGTATGTTCTCTAACTTCTCAGTGACTGAATTTGAAGAAAAAAAACTTGATAGAAGATCTATTACATTTATGTTTAATTTCTTGTTTGTGAAAGCTGTGTATATTTTCCTAAAAACTTTACACCCTCCTTCCTTCTAATGACCTATCATGTTTGGTATTCTTGGTCAAACACCACGGGACGTTAAAGATAACACGCTGACTGGTAGTCTTTATATGATAAGTAACGCGAGAAAATGCGTGAGAAGCCCAAAAAGCCAGTTGTGCACTCGGGAACTCGGGGACTTTTAATAGATTGACTTGAATAGAGATCTTTTTTTATATGTACATGTAAGACTTACATGTAACATGTCCTTCATTTCATTAGCCCATTCACTAAAATTTTACATTTATGTACTTTATGAAAAGTTTTATTTATTATTGGGTTTTTTTAAATGGTGTTTTACAGTTATTGTGAACGGTTAAATGAGCTTGACAAGGTTTCCTCTCTGTTTCCCACCATATTAAGTAGTTCCGAGTAATATTGGAGAATCCTTCATCATATAAGTGAAATACTCTTGAGTACAATGTTAAATAGACCAATCCAACGAACAAACAAATCCGTCACAGCATATCCTATTACTATTCTATTGATGTTGAATATACAGAATTAATCTGTCGTTCCAGGCTGTGTTAAATTTATTGGAAGTGGATAAAACTGTTCAAATAAACTATTCTACCAGTACTTTATGTATTATGGCTGGCTTATATTTTTGGCCTTTTCATGTGTAGTCAATTTGAGCCAAGCTGTGGCAGTTTTTCTAATTGAATTATGACTATGAATACAGTATATATTTGGGACGTACTCACTGGCGGTATACAACATGTAAAACTGGGCTGGGCCTTAGTGGGGCTTGTACGTGTACATGTACCAGGTGGACTGGAGTTTGTGTGTTTGAGTTTGGAAAATAGAAGGGTGGCCTGAATTCACTGTGAACTACATGTAGGCCTACATGTGGTTGTGAGGACTCTATACTCTAAGCACAGGCCATTATACCAGTCGGCTTTAGGCTTGGCTTGGCCTTCGCTGAACACACTAACAGGCTTGCCTTTACTCCACATACTTGTATATAGCCTACAGGACTCCTATATACTCAGCACAGGCTGAGCGTATTCAAGGCAGAGTTACATGTATAGAGTATAAAGAGCAGAGTTTTTAAGCCGGCCAGTACTTCAGCCACTCTACTGAACCTCGAGTCAGCTCCATGAATAATTCCTCCCACTAGGAAGGTTAGGATGATGGCAGTTTTTAGCCCCACACTGGAGCCACTGAGCCCTGACTTGTATAGAAACTGTCAGGGTAGTTCAGGAAGGGAGTTACCCCACTCTAGCTGGTCGAGCACTGCCCAACTGGGAAGACACAGGCCTAGTGGTTCAATGTTAGCCATGCCTCATACCCCTAACTCTGAAAACTCTACAGCCGAGTCTTTTCTCAGAGGCCTAGGTAAGTCAGTTAAACTTATATTACTAAATACCTATTTGAGTTAAAGTTCAATTTATTAACTTTGTCTGTTAACAACTGTACATTCGAAGGTGATACATGTAAATACATATATGTACATGTGACAAAACTGAGAACTAACTTGTTCTACAAACATGTGTACTGGCAAAAATGTTTTACATTGATACTGTCTAAGTGAATTAAACACTATTTATCAGTTCAAAAATGTAGATCTATAGATATTAATTTTGAAATTTGTTTTCTGTTATTGGCTTTTCATCTATTCATAACAAAATTGTCTTTAAGTGGTGTTCAAAATTTCATGGTATGAAAACTTTAAGGTGAATGATCTCAAACTTCCAATTCTATTTCAAAAACAGTTTTACGACTTTGTGCAAAATGATACTTAAAGAAGAATTCCATAAACTGGTTTCAAATGTGGGTTTTTAACTTTTATAGCTTTATATTTGTTTGCAATTTGATATTTTCTATAGATGGTTTAATCCGATCTTTAAATCTTTTTTAAAAATATTAATCACACAATTGAAACCAAGTAGGAAATGGCTTGTATGACTGTATTACATTACAATAATCATAAAGTAATTGATCTCTGTGAGTCAGCATTTGACATAAACTTTATTAAACAGAATAAATGGTTGTATGATCGAGTGGGAAGGTTCTCCTATACATGTAACTATTACTTCATTTACTTGTACTGTTGAATGTTGCATTCTGGAGGTCAAATTGTCGGATTACGGGTGGTTTGTGCTTCCTGTGCCATGGCACTCCCTGAGCGAAGGGGCGTTGAAGTTGATTTCTTGGGACCTTAATTTTGTTTCCTATGCCTGTCCTAGCTCTGTCCTTGTTGTTTGTAGCCAGTCACAATGACTCATTGAGCATGGTTTCTTTCACCTGTTGGGCTGGCATATTAGTGAACAAAATGTATCGGATAAAATTCCAATCACACAAACAACCTATGGTCGACATAAATTGTCCAGGTTTCTGGTTGCATGTACTGTATATTTCAAGAGAAATGTTATTTAGTTTTTTCCTCAAGTTAATGAACGTTATCGAAATTGTCACATGTATGTTCACCATATGGTTTTGTTGTAGACCAAATACATTTTGTTTTTGCTGTATATAGTCGGACTGTTTTAATATATAACAGTGTATACCAGGTTGTTGTGACATGCACAATAGCATGCATGTAACTTTCTCCTACTATAAATAAGTTTAAGTGGTGTTGACAGTGGCCCTGTATGCATAAATATGAGGCTTGTAAACAGGGAGGGTTTGTTAGCATCGAGGTGTTTACGTGTTCAATATTCAACACCTACCTTTCTATACACGTAGGCCTATATGTGTGACGACGTGTTGATTGGAAATGTGCATAAGTATGGAAATGTTAATGGATGGCTAGCTGACTATATCTCAGGCCTTTAGAATTTATAAGAGAGCTGACAATCATGCTCCTTATACATGTAGTGTCCGCAGAAGAGCTTTTTAGTCAACCGGGAGAGTTATTTCTATCTGGCACGATGTCAAAATTGTGTTCCTTGGAGAGCTACATGTACATTATAAACAGTGTTCCTGGATTGAAATTTGGGTTCTCTGTTGCTTAGGGAGAACCCCCCTTATCTTGATTAAAAGTGGGTTAACTCTGTTGGCAGCATTGACTGGTCCTGTCACATTAAGACAAAAAATACCTGAGATATTAGTGAAATAACCTTAAGTCAACTGTTAAGCACCAAGAAAACAGAAATAAATCATGTTTGTTATATATAAACTTACCTAAAGATGAGATACAGTGAAAACTATCAGAGGAATAAACATTGTATCAGTAAGATACAATATATATGGGAATTTTTGTATCACAACTGTAAAAATATCACTTTTGATCTTTTCATAGAATGTTTCGTGTCTAGTACATGTACAAGTTATAACATGTAATCCGAAGAAAGGGCACAATGTTAAAAACCAATCAAACAAACAAGCTGATGAAAAGGAAATGTTCATTGTAAGCCACAAACAAATCCAACATGGCTGCCTGTCAACTCAAAAGTTTATAGCCCATTATTTCCATGTACATGTAGTCATGTATTTTCATTCAAACATGAATTACTCATGGCGGCTGTGATTTATGAAAAATATAATGCTTTTCTATTCAGTGAGATTCAATCAGGCAATGTGACTATTTATTAAACTTTTTATTGTGAAACAAAACTAAACAAAGATTGAAAATCATGAGACCAAGAGTGTCTCTCAAGTGATTAGTATGGAGGGTTAGTACTTTTTAAGCAGACTCCAGCGTAAACTTTTTTACTTTCTGATTTATTTAAAGAGCTTTCACTCATAGTCATGTATAATATTTTAACATGGAAAAATGGATTAAAGTACACGTTATAAAAATAAAATAAGGTTTTGTATTATACAGGGTGTTCCAGAAGTCTTGGTCACATTTCAAGTCCACATATCTGATGAACTATGAACGGTACTAAGATAAAACTGGTATCATTTTAAAGCTAAATCCATTACCTTTTTGGTCATGATCATATGTCAGATGCGTTGTTATATCCTTAATGGTTTTCGAGATAGTCAGTGTTAAAATGTGCCCAAGACTTCTGGAACACCCTGTAGTATTATAATAATGTTATTTTGTTAAATATTTCAATTTTTTTTTACAAGCATTGTCAAGAATTAAAAATGAAAAAAAAAGTTGTATGTAGCCTACATGTAATTACATATGCATGTATTCTGCTGTCAATTGATTAGTATGTATGCACTAAACATTTGGCTGTAGTCTATTTGCATTTATTCAGATTTCTTTGTTAACGATTATTTCCCTTGTTTTAATTTGTATAAATTAGTAGTCTTTATTACTGTGTTTCACATTAATTTGCACACACCTCATTTAAATATAAATATAGATAGATGTTGTTCATGTCAAACAGAATGTTGTAGTATTTTACTAGTTTTGTCACAACCTGATTTAAGTGCAATATGATGTTCTTACAGCGTATTAAGTACTGACCGAGTTGACCAGCTTTGAGGAGAACATGTACGCTCTGCTCTGGTCTTAGTGTTGACATTTCGCTATTTATATAACCGACAGTATTTTAGTTTTAGGAAGAAGTTCTTATACGTGTAAATGGCGTTATTTTTAGCTGGGAATATTTCAGTGTCCTTATAACCCTGCTGAGATTCACAGCAAATCACAGCCTTTTGTTTTAGGCTAAAATTAAGTCCTGCCATCATGGATAAATCATTGGTGGCACACTCTGCACGCTATTTGTTCATGAAACAACCATGACTTCATTTCACTGCCTTCCATTTTGGTATTGACAACACTCAGTCTTTCCCTTAAATATTTGAAAGGGAAGTCATTCTTTAAAAGTAAGCAGGCATACATGTCGAAACAAGTCGAAACTCGGCAAGACTGACAACCTGTTTTTTTTTTCTTTCAGATCTTCATAATACGTACAGTCAACAAATGCAACACTCTCCGCAGCTTTACTCAGGGATTTTAGCGGAGGAATCAGGAAGAAAAGTAAGTCTAATTTTATATCTCTCACTTATTTTTTATCTCCTGCCAACTTCAGAAGAAAACTTCAAAAAACTTATGGATACATGTACATGTAGGTTGCACTAGGATAGGATAATAAAACCAGAAATGGAAGTAAGAGTCAACAATCAGAATGTTCGATAATAAAAGCAAATTTTAAAAAACTTTAAAAATTTATTAAATTTGCAGCTTAATACTTAAACAAAACATAATTCTAAACAAATTTTAATACAGATTTACTGATCAAAATCAAATTGTTTTCTTATTTCCTGATCTGCTTTAATAGAAAGACTATACCAAAATGTCCAAAACAAAACATACATACTTAGTTTTATAAATAAAAGCAAGTCTTTTTGACCATGGACACATTTATGTACATGTACCGTACCAGATAGAAATTTGTTTGTGCCTATTGTCAAATTTATTCTTTAAAATTCACTCTGCTCAATTGGAAAAGCGAGTGGGTGAGAGAGAGAGCTTGATGCCTTGGTGCTCTTTGAGCTAAGAGGCATCAGTAAGTACATTTTTGTGCTGTCTTTTTTGTTGTTGTTGTTGTTGTTGTTGTCCTGTCCTTGCCCTGTCTCGTCTTTGATGTTGCCAGTGACGTCAAGGGTGGTTTCCTCAACCCATTGGCCTGGCATGCTGTCAAGCCTGTCATATATGACTTTGATACTCATGTCATGCTGAGTACCACGTTAAACACCAATCAAACAAACAAACTCATTTCATGCCTTTATGATACTCACAGGGAGGAGCTAATGTCAGACCTAACTAAATTTAATAGCTCAATGGCTGCTTTATCTGAGGAAGAGCTCTTTAAATTAATCATGGATCCCCCACCTCAGTTATGTCATTTCAGCAGTAAATTCATATTAACAATAACTGAAAAGCAAAACTTAAAAATACAAAACAAAACATGATTTATTCTAGTCATTTTGTTACCTATACCATACTAGGTTATATTGCTTTATTTTGTTTTACTAAACAGTTATAGTTGTTTTATATATATATATTTTTGTACCAGCTACATCTGGAGTGTTTTGTGCAAATAAAATTGAATTGAATTTAGGTGAAATACCCCTGATCATGGCGTTAAACCCCAATCAATCAGACATGCAACAATCTATTTGAAACATTCTTATGATACACAAGAAAATTGTCAGGGGAGATTTAAATTTTTGGGCCACGTTTGTCCAATTTAAACGATTAATGTTTCTTTAATTTTATTCATAGACACAATAAAAAAAAGCCTTGAGATTAATTTTTGTAGATTTGTGTAAACCTCTTAATGTTATGTGACCAAATAACATTAAATAATAACTATGGCAGATATACATGTAGTTTGCTGCTTCAAATAAAACTTTGTATCTTATACAGTATACAAAAAATGGTTCCGTTTATACAGTCATATTTTTTGTGTGTGCTTAAAGTTCAAAACGTGGTTGTGTACTAACTTATTGCCTTGACTAAAGTTCAAAACAGTTTTGTGTCATATACTCATATTGCCCTGAACAAAACTGGTATGTTTAATTTTCATATAAGACTAAGTGCATGTACAGCTTTAGGGATGCTATACCTTTAAGTTTAAAAACATTATAATAGTATTTTGTATTTATATGGGAATTAAATTTACAGCCTGTTTTAATAGTAATGTTAACATGTGCTGTAAAAAGCTTAATCTTTTAAAAGTTGTCTCACTACAAAAACTAAAGTTTCAAAAGAGTGGGCATAGAATAAATGTCCAAAACCAGGCATGTGTTTAGACCATACATTTAACTAAAATACATTTTTAAATGTTTGCTTATTTACCATGTTTAACTTTATGCAGTTACTAAGTTACTATGTTTCACTAAGTGCCAGTACCATATTTAAACTTATTTTTAAGGATCATGTATTTAGAGGTTTTACAGTTTGAAAGTTTGGCCTCTTGCTTGACACTGGCAATGCAAATGTTCTGAGCTGAGTTTTTCTGTGAGCATGTGTGCGCATGCCTGTATCTAGAAGACCACATGTTACACTATGCTGGTTCCGATGCTATCATTAACGGGGAACGGGCAGGGAGATAATACCCGCCTGTCAGGGGGAAGTGGAGTGAGGCTTTGCTGGGCTCCTAGTTCCACTTGACTAGAGCCCCAACAAAGGCTGGCCAATACAGGCGGAATCGATAGACAGCATGTGTTAGCCAGCTCTCCCCCTCCCTCTGCCTATAGCCCTCCACACTGCTCGCCTTACCGTCTCATAAGGGCCGCTAGTTAAGCCCCTATTTGATGGCAGTCACCTAGGAAACCTGCGGACCTGCCAGCAGTCGTCTAGCTGCCTTCAATTTTCCTGTCCCCTTGAAATTGAATAATGAGGGACTGGAGAGTGTGTGTGAAGTTTGCCCCATTTTAACTGGGTTTGTTTGAAATGCTGGTGGTGCAGGGAAAGCTAAAGGGAGAAAAGCTAGCTAGACTTCATGGCTCCCTTCACAACAGGCAAAGTTTCAACTGAAATACCTAACTAACAGGATGTCTTTAGAAGTCCAAAATATTCCCAGATATTTGAGATGACATTGAAATCAGGCGTAACAGCGGGGACTAGAGAGTTTCTCTCTCCCCACTCCCTTATCAGAGCTTGATCAAGGCAAGCAAATGAAGCCTCTCTAATGAAACCCCAGCCCCTACCCAACCTTACAAAGACACAGTTCTACAGGAAAGAGCTGTCATTTATCATAAGGGTGTGCTGTACTGTGTACTCACTGTATCTAGCAAACCCCCTAAGCATATACATGTGTAACATGTACCAGTATAACATTTAAATATCCTTGCTTCTAACTTATACATGTATGTCAGTGGTGAAAAAAACAACTTACATTCAGTGTAGGCCTACTGTAGATTCGTGTAGAATACAAAAAACATAAAAAATATTCACTTATTACGTGAATGTGTATTTTAATTCAGAACAACTGATATCTGGGGAAAAAGAAAACACTGAAAAAAGTACCATTTATCAAATAATCCAACTGGACAAAAACAATTTATGACATGAATCAATCTAAAACTTTTAAAAACTTTACACAAATTTCTAACTATATCGCACATTACTGTTGATTTTTTGTACATTATTAAGTAGATTTATCTTGCTTCACTATCAATTGGACTTACTATGCACATGGTACATGTATTGTCCTAAAAATATAGAGCCAGTTTGTCCAACATTTCCTGTTGAGTGGTTCATGTGAGCTTACTGTGCCCTGGTGCTCTCTAGCTCTGATGCAAGTGGCATCAGGAAGCGGTGTTTTGTGTTCTGTGATTGTCCTACTGTACATGTATGTTGCCTTTGTTGCTTGTGGCATCAAAAATGACCTTGCCTTCACCCATTGGGCTGTCATATGTCCATTAACAGAAATAGCCTTAAGTATGTTATAAAACTCCAATTCTGTGAAAACTATTCTCCTAGTTTGTCTGAAAGTTACTGACGAAATTATTTTATTTCTCAATTCAAATTATTATAGGGTTGGTTGTAAAAACTAAATAAGATGACCTCATTAATATATGAAATATAATATGGCCCTTACATGTATTTGGAGCTTTGAAAGGCCTCCTCAGAGCTGATTTCTAGTTAAGAATTATCGCACTATAATCTGCATACATGTGTCGTCTCTATATTGATGATATTGATGAAGAGCTTTGAAGCATTCAGTACATGTACATGAACTTGGTCCTCTCCTACCACTAACCATATGGTGACCGAGGACTGAATCCATATCTAAGTGAAGGACACTGGACACATTGTTATTAATGTGGACAGAGGAGTGGTCATTACTACAGGACAGCTGATATCATAACCAGCATAATTTACACATTTGGAGCATACGATTCACTGATTTGTAAGTATTGATTTCTGCCTGGGCTAACTAGATATACTAGGTTATGATCAATCAATCAATCAGGGGATCGACTCCCTTCCTCCCTATGGCTAATATCAAATTCTTTGCAGGGCTGTATACATGGACAAGTATGCTACAGGCCGATATATTTTAAACAAGAAACCAAATTTCCCTAAAAAAAATGCCCTTAAATTAGTGTCAGGTGCTTACTTTAAAAAACTTGGCAAATAAAGGGGGAAAAAAAAAACATCCGCAAAGCCGATTTTTGACTTTGCCTTCAGAGTTCCACTCAAACATCCTAAAAAAAATGTGTTCACTGACCTTGGTTTTTTTAGGGTTTTTTGCCCTACAAAAGTTAGTCCGTCATTACTTAAGCTGTGAGAAGTATTCTGGGGGATTTTAGTAGATATCAATCCAGGCCTTTTTTGTAGTTATCCTGCTTACAGACAGACAGACAGACATACAGGGGCAAATCCATCTAATACCCTTCCATACTATTATGGTCAGGGTAATCACTAATACCGCATTAGTGACAAGATGGGATGGTGAAGCCATCTAATCTAGGATTAAATTTAATATCAACTGACCCCTGTCTGTAATTAAAACCCTGAACCAAAGATGTTTTCTTTTTGTAATGTTTGACCAGGATATATACTTGTCCAAAAATTTGACCTATTACCTAAACTTTACAGGATTAAACGTTGCAATTTTGCCTTTTTAAATTCCACAGTCAATGTAAAAATTGTATAAAGCGGTGGACATGGTGTAAATTCCATGTATCAAGCCTTGACTCTGGTGGGTTGTATTAAATCTGATACTTCTATGACCCCCAGATACACTGTACATGTACTTGTGAAAAAGAGATTAACTGTACTTTAATGTCAGTTAATGCTTATTCTTATGTAGAAGGGTCAGATTTTGTTTAGTACATTAATATCAGGACTCCAGGAGGCCAGCCCTGGTCAAGTGGTTAATGCCCTTATAATGATGACATTTTGTTGAGTTACATGTAATGTTACCTCAATGTACATACACATACCAGAGTAAGATATCCCCGTCAATTTTCAGCTGGATTTCTTTCACTGTTAATAGTGGGTGGTTGGGCGAGAGCTTCCTGATGCCTTGCTACTCTCTGAGCTAAAAGGGCATCAGGAATTCTATATTTGTTGTGCCTTATTATTTGTTTGTCCTTGTCAAACAAACAGTCCAACATTTATCTGTGTAGCAGCTGGTTGACAGGAGGTTCATGGTTTTCTCTGAGGTAAAGGGCATTAGGAAGCTTATTTTGTTATGTTGTCCTGCTTTGCGTTCTGTACTGGTATTGTCCAGTGATGGTTGTTTCTAGTTTCATGCACAAATACATGTAACCTCATTGTTTTTTTGGAATGGAGCTTCCTGATGCCTTCAAGCTTTCTGAGCTAATGGGCATAAGGAAGCCCATTAGCTGTTGTTGTGAACTTGTGGTATCCTGGGGTTTTTTGTTGTCCTTTCTCATCTTTGATGTTGCCATTGATGTCAAGGGTGGTTTCCTCCAACCTTTCAGCTGGCACATCGTCATATGTGAAAGACCTTTGAGCACAGTGTACACCAATCAAACCAAACCCAACATGTAGATAAGCTAAAGCTGGTCACGTGTCAGAACATACATGTACAGTATAAATATATTTGGCTTTAATAAGTGTACTCCCTTCTCGTGTAACAAATTTGTCAGTGGTTGTGATGGTAACACCAGGCTTCCATAGATTTGTTATATATCCTATATGTATACATCTGTTCACATACATGTACATATATAATTCTGTGCTCTAAGCTTTTATAACCTACACTATAAATATATTTTATATGTGTATGTAGACTGGCTGTACTGTATAACATTATTACTGTAGCACACTGTATTATTGATGTTTAATTTAAAGTCTGGGTTGTTGTACAGACAGACATATGGTTGGAGGATCGAATTTCATTAAATTGGATTTGAAAAATCCATGTATCATACACATTGCGTGTACTTTTGTATACAGTCTACATATCTACAAATTTATCTGAGAGACCAAGTGGTCGGAAATACTTTAAAATTCAAGATTTCATCATTATAACTTTGTAACTTTACAGAAATCGGAATTTACTTTTGAGACTTAAAAAAAAAACATATAAAATTTGATCTTATAGTCTATAATACCTTACAAATATATTTAAATTGAGTGACACAATTGTTGATGAGCCTTTGTAAAGAAAACTTGTCAAACTGAACTGTACATTACATATACTGTGCAGTATTTTCGTGACAGTAAAAAGTTGACTGTAAAAGCTATCTCTTCTGTACTAACTAAACTGTAAAAGTACTGTCTACTGTGGTTTACTGGGATACTGAACATTTACAAATAAACCTTTGTGCAAGAATTTTCCTTTAGGGGTTCCTTTGGTTTAATAGCGTCTATGTGTTTTTTGAGAGAACCCTTTAATCAAAGCCTGCCGTGAACCAGTAAGATTCAAGAGCATGTAGAGAAATGTGTGCCGACATTGTGAAAAACTGGTGGCCTGCTCCTTGCCCTAGCTGACCTAATTCTTTAACCTAGCTTTACCTTTGTTCCTCTCAGCCAATCAAAGCCATAGTTTGTTTTTTCTAGGCTATTCCTATTCATGTATATTTAGGTATTTTATACTTACATGTACATGTATGTATGAACACCGTATAAATCACCTGATAGTTTGATCAGAAAAATACAATTAAAGAAGTGTCGTAAAGATTTATCATCTTTTTTGGTTTGCTATTATAGTTTATAATGTCACTCAGTAATTTTACTTTCTCTACATTTATAAAATATAGACTTTGTGAAAACCTCTGTAAAAATGCTAAATTTATCACAAGGATAAGTTTGTAATATAAAAAGTTTTTCTCTAAAATCTGCATAAGAGATATACATTACTTTCAAAATGTCTATCCTTAGTATCCTAGAGACAGGATTTCTCAGGAATAATCCTTGTATGGTTGCATGATTTTCCAAGGACTCTTGGAAAGTATTATAAGGACATGTGGAATTATTTTTTTAAAATTATCACCCCTGGAAAAAACAACCAACCAACCATTCAACCCTACATATACATGTAGTTCGAGAGAAATCCAATGTCCATTTTGCAAGTAATGTTTGTGTATAAGTGACTAACTGTGTATATATTTTTATAAATGCAGAGAAAGAAAATGGGACATATTTATACATATACTTTGGAGAGAAATGTTTTAAGA